>PVKE010001356.1:0-102621 GCA_004027555.1 Craseonycteris thonglongyai
AGTGCAGACACTGACCTGCCCTTGTGCAACTTACATGCTGGGGACGAGAGAAGATAATAATTATAATCCCGGGGAAGCCGGGATGGCTCAGTGGGTTAGGTACTCACTTTGCAGCGCCGGGGACCGAGGATCGAATCCTGGCCCCGGCCCGTGTGGAACCATATGCTGAGCTGGGAGCTCCCCCAGTTCAGTTCTCTCTGTCTCTCTGTCTCTGTCTCTCTCTCTCTCTCTCCCTCTCTCTCTCTCTCTCTCTCTGTCAAAAATAAATAAATAAATAAAAATATGGAAAAAAAAAGAAATCTTAAAAAATAATAATAATAATAATTATAATCCTGATTTATTGATAGTTTTCTCGTCCCAAACTCTGAACTACTATACATTCTCCCATTTCATTTGGGGGAAAAAAAGATGCTCTTGGTACCCTTTCCCTTTTGGAAGGAAACGGAGCTCAGAAAGGTCCGACTGTGTGCTCACAAGCCACGGCCCAAGGTCTCCACTGGGACAGCCCGCCTCTCTGTATGGGAGTGGAGGCTGGTGCTGGCCGCCTCCAGGGCTTGGGCCACGGGGCGCTCTGCCTTTCATTGTGGGGTAGCTGGTCCCGGCCTCATCGCTCTCTCTCCTCCTGTCTTAGCAGATGAAGAATGTTCCACCGCAGATCACCCCTACAAGAAGCCCTACATGGAGACGTCCCCCAGCGAAGAGGACCCCTTCTACCGGCCCAGCTACCCACAGCAGCAGGGTCTGAGCGCCTCCTACCGGACAGAGACGGCCCAGCGGCAGGCCTGCATGTACGCCACTTCCGCGCCTCCCAGCGAGCCGGTGCCCAGCCTGGAGGACATCAGCTGCAACACATGGCCCAGCATGCCTTCCTACAGCAGCTGCACGGTCACCACTGTGCAGCCCATGGACCGCCTCCCTTACCAGCACTTCTCGGCCCACTTCACCTCGGGGCCCCTGGTCCCGCGGCTGGCTGGCATTGCCAACCATGGCTCCCCGCAGCTCGGAGAGGGCATGTTCCAGCATCAGACCTCCGTGACCCACCAGCCTGTGGTCCGGCAGTGCGGGCCTCAGACAGGCCTGCAGTCCCCTGGCGGCCTTCAGCCATCCGAGTTTCTGTACTCCCATGGCATGCCAAGGACCCTGTCCCCACACCAGTACCACTCTGTGCACGGGGTCGGCATGGTGCCAGAGTGGAGCGAGAACAGCTAAAGCCAGGCCCACCTCCTGACAGATGCTGGCTGGAGAGAGAGAATGGGAGAGAGGGAGAGAGACAGTGGCAGAGAGAACCCCACGGACAAGATGCTTCGTACCACCCCCTGCTCACCCCTGCACTCGACACCCCTGCATGCTGATCTAATCAGTAGCCTGAAATCACAATTCAAAAAATGTGACTTGGTTGGTGCGTCTCAAAGCTTAAAAAAAAAAACCCGAAAGATGAGCCCCCTCCCCCTCACGGCCACCACACTCGTCACCCGGCCACGTTGGCACCGCCTCCAGATGTCCGCCCCGAGCTTGGCTGTTGGTCTCCAAGAACGTCTTGCCTCATCGAGGGCTCTGTCCTCATGTGGAGTTGGCGTCTCTTCCTGTCTTGGTGTTAATGTTGACGTTGTTATATAATAAATAATAATATATATATATTTTTTCTTTCCATTTTCTTAACGGGACCCAGTCCCTTATTTTGGGGGTGGTCTGAGGCAAGTCTGTTTCGAAGTATGTACTTGTGGGGTTCCCTTCACCTACAGCACCCCTACAACCTAAATGTGCCGCCCTCCCTTTGACTAAGGAATGACCTACCTCCACCATGTGACGTGTCTGAAAGGTCCCCTCCGTCCCAGCGTTTCTCTGTTGTGCCCTTCCTTGCCCGTCTGCGTGGAGCCCAGTTTCGCCTTCTGGTGGAGTCAGGATGGCGGCGGACTCCATCTGGCCTCCTATCATACTTAGCCCTCCCGTCTTCCCAGCTCTGGGTCTTTCCAGCCATCTGTCGCTAAAACGTGGCCTATAGCTTCCTGGCCCGAAAGCTTGCTTTGACAAACTGAAAAAGCCCTGGTTTACGTGCGGGCAGAACTGTGATAAGCAAGGAGCAAGCTCTGCGCTGACAGGAGTTGTGAACAAGCCAACCTAAATATTCCTCCTGATTCAAAACAAAACAAAAAACCAGCAACAACAAAGCCAGCCACCAGCCTCTAAGCGTCTGACCCGCCTGGATGCAAAGCGGAGACCACGGTTCCTAAAGAAGAGGCGAGACCCTCTTGCCGACTGGTTCTCCCCAAAGACATCGCGCCCAATGCCAACACAAAGCTGTGGTTACGGAAAGCAGAAAACAGTATTAAAAAAAAAAGTGTGTAAGTAAAACGTTATTGCAGGGTTCTTCAGATGTAATATTTTACTGGTACTATTTATTTATAAATAGGAGTTCTAATTAAGTAATAACATGAAATGAGATCCAGCATGGGAGCTGGCCAAGAGCTTTTAATTTTATTGATACTCAAAACCAAGTTTGTGTTCTTTTTTTTTTCCCCCTCCTTTCTTTCAAATGTGCTTTGCTTTCTTGATTTAAAGAAAAAAAAAATGTTTTTTAACTGACCCTAATAAAGAGAACAGGGTAATATGTGAGGCTGAGTATGTCCACGTCCGTGAGCGTGTGTGAGCATGTTTCTAGGTGAGTGTCTTCAGCAATTATGTCTTTTTATGTTGCTAAGGGGGGGAGGGGGAGGACTAAGTACTCGTTTCGTATATTTGTGTGCCAATTAATGCCTAATAAATACCATGTGCTTAAAAAAGTACAAGGGACTTGAACACCCAGCTTGTTTTTTTTCCCCCAGTTCTTTCTACTGACTGACTAGAAGGGAAATCACGTGGAGCAAATAAGCAGGAGATGTTGTCTTGCAGGTGAATTTTTTGCCCCATGGGTTCTATCCTGCTTGTCTTTGGGTATTTAGAATCCTTGCCCTGAATATATTAATTCAGTGGCTTATCTCCCTGCCATGGAGACATCATCAGAAATTCCAACTGATCAAAAAATATCAGTTGCCTTATCTATGTAACACGCAATCGCTGGTTTTCTGAAGGATCTCTTTCTTGGACTTAATTGCTCGGATCAGTGTTTTGGAGGTCCTAATGCAAGCAACATTACAGACGATCAATGGATATTTACTTAAAACCCACACATTTAGGATTTGTGAGTTAGTCCTATATAACGCATAGGGGGCACAACAGAGGAGCAAATGGGTGATTAATTAGTCCTGCATTTTTAAAAATCTCAATTATAGAAAACCATCAATATGTTACATCCCTTGAAACAGGAATAACTGGCATGTTGATTACAAATTATTCATTTAATCATATTCCCCTGGTACCTTTCCTAGTCGAAGAATTCCCCCCAAGGAGTGTGAATTAATTATGAAGAAATGACAATTCAGCTTTTTTCACACACAATGGAGAAACTAGGCCAAAGGCCTTTCTATCCCCACAGAGAATGAATTAGTAAAGTTTCACTACAGAAGTTCTGACTGTACTCTGAACAGACGTTTATTCTGAGGGGTTCAAAAAAAGGTTACTTTTGGAAAAAAAACACCTTCCAGATGAATTTGCCAGCTACACAAGATAGTCTTAGTCTTTCATGAGAACATCCTAAGAGCCCAGAATTATCACCCCACCCCCGAACTCAAACACCTGCCACCCTCAGAAAATCATTAGACACATGTTCACAGCAAGTTTCATAAATCCGAAAAGGGACCTTCTCCTTCCATAAGAGATGTAGCTTAACCTGTGTGGGTTCCAAACACTGGTGAGAAAGGCAGACATGCCGATGGAGGAATGAGGTGTCAGTTCATGAATGGGTAGTAATCACCTCGTCTGTGTCCATTCATGCAATCTTCATTCATTGATTCAACAAGCATGTGTTAAGGTCCCACCTTGCATTGTAGACACTCTTACTCACTGAGGACCTGCTAATACAGCAGAGGGTGGGGGTGGCAGAGCTCAGAGCTCAGTATGCAGCCTAAGCTGGCGCAAGCCTTAGCTTTCTTGTTCACTAACAGGAGATATTTGACCAGCTTCATGGAACTCTTGGGAAGTTCAAGTGGAAATGCCCAGTGAGATAATGAACACAGAGGATGTATATTTTATATAGCAGATGCATATCTTAAAAATAATAACACCTATTGCTCATGATAAAATAGGAAAGCTTATAAACCACTGGTTGGAATGCAAATAGATGATGCTTTTAGGAGGAAAGTTTGCCAAAATATATTAAAAGCCTTAAAATAGTGCCAGTCATTTAATCTGATCATTCCACATGGGGGTAATTGGTCCTAAGGCAATAATCAGGGATGTCTATAAGTGTTTCCTTGGAAGTTCATCATGACTTTCTTAAGTCATAAAAAACTGGAGACAGCCTTATTATCTAGTAGTAGGGGGCTGGTTAAATAAATCAGCGTCCGCCCACGCAATGGCATACCGCAGGGCCATCAACAAACAGTCTGTGGGGACGATTTGAAGAAGGTTTACGGCATATTGTGAGTAAAGAGTCTGGTAGTAAGTTGTGTGGGCAGCAGCCTTGTGGTTTTATTAAATTCACCTGCACTCTTCATGCGTGGGGGGTGGGGGGAATACCCAGTTAGGATAACACAATAGTAACAGTGGAGGGACTGTGCGGTTCCCATTTTCTTTGTGTTATTGGGTAGTGCTCAGTTTTGGGGGTGTGATGAAGATGAATTATCTTTGTGATTAGCAATAGAATCAGTAGGGTATAAGCGAACTCATTTTTTGGTCATTGGGCAAAGCGAGTTTGTGAGGAAGGTAGGGCACCCCGTTTTGCTTTGAGGATGAAGGGACGGCAGTCTATTAAGGGGTGCCATTGGCCCGGTCAGTGACAGACCTGGGAACCTGTACGGCTGTCTGGAATAGCAGATCTAAGTTATTTTCCTATGAAGCCTGATGCTTCTCGCTGTCTCTCCTTTTTGGGATCACTGCTTATTTTCTTGCTCCTCTTGGAGGGTTGGGCTGTTGTCCTGTAGTGAACTGTGATTCCCTTGTACACACACACACATTCTCTCTCTCTCTCTCTCTCTCTCTCTCTCTCTCTCTCTCTCTCTCTCTCTCTCTCTCTCTCTCGGTTCTCTAACTGGTCTGGCTTATAAAGTTCACTTTGCCACTTATTGCGTCTGTGACCTTGGGCAAATCACTTAACCGCTTCAACCCTCCATTTAATCATCTATGAAATGAGGACACTTAGCCCTAGAGAGTTACCGTAGTGAGGATCCTATGAGCCGATGATCATAAAGAGTGGGACACAGTGGCTGGTATAGAGGAAATGCTCGTTAACTGCCAGCTCCTAGAAGATGAATTAGTATTGGTTATTATTATTATTATTTTCTTCTCTTCTGGCCCCTCCTCCTGCTCTTGTTAGGAAATCTGCCCCTGTGAGCTGCTATTATTTTTAGTATAGACTTCAGCTCATTGGGGGTTAGAAAAACATCCCCACCATCATCATCATTACCTTCCACAATAACTAAAACGCAGCTTTCCACGCACGCACCATCTCAGGATGAGTTCAATAGCCGACTTCGTAAGACACCATCAGCTCCTCTATAGCAGTCCAGAGGGGACAAAATCTCCACAAAGGACCCTTTCTGGATCTCCCTCAAAGGCTGACCTCAGGATGCATTCATACACCTCTTTAAAAAACAGCCACGCACGTTAAACCTGTGGAATATATTCACTGAAGAGACTTGGTCCCTGTTCCCAGAACTGTGGGGTTGGGGGCTGGGAGCCAGCCTGCAGTGTACTTTTAACATTTGACTAACACCTCCCCCCATTATTGACATTAGGAGCAGAACTAATAGTAATGGCTTTCATTTATTGACCATATACTATACGCGGGTCCCTCTACCAAGCAGTATATTATAGCGTCCCATTACTGGGAAACCCGGACCAGTCTGATCCCCACCATACAGACGAGGAAGCACCCAGGCAGAGAGTTTAGGTGACATGTCCAAGGTCACTTTGCTTATGAGTGGCTTGGCCACCACTGCGTGCTGCCAGACGCTGGCATGTGATGAGCAGGTCCGTGTCATCTCTGCCCTTTCCCATGGGCCCAGGAGAGGACAGGGGGTGACAGGGGAGACAGGCATCTGGACTGAGCCATGGTGGTGTCTGTGACTTCTGGTGACGAGCTCTTGGATCATTCACCCTCTGGGAAAGTAGAGGAGGTTTTGTGACTTTGTGGCTGCAGGCTGGCTGCCTCCAAAGGGCCAGGCCTCCTGGCTTCCTGCTTTCGAATCCCCAGCTGACCCTCTGTCTCCACCTCCTTAAAGTAGGGCTGATCAGACCTAAAGGACAGAGTTCATGGGCTGGGCCCAGCAGGGTTCCTGGCCCCTCTGCACATTTAATAAACAGAGGCTGAAGAGCAGGTCTAAAGTCCACCATGACCTCCCTCAAGGGGCTTTGCTGTCCCCAAGACCTTCTTTCCTTAACACTCATCCCAGTTCGGCCTCCTTGGTTCACTGCAGGCCTTCTGCCCTGCGATCCGGAGAGCTTTTGAGGCAGGGACACTTCCATTTGGTCTGCTTGTGGTGTTCGTTTCGAAGGCGGTCACTAATTATGTCCGGAATAAATTCAGAAAATTCAGGTGTGCTCAGCAGAGGTCAGGACTCCACATCAAGGACTTGGTGGCAGATGACTCTTGCATCCTCGATCTCAGACACAGTTCAGGGGACAGCTCTGTGCATGCCAACAGCGTGCCACCTCAAGCCTCCACCCCCGGTCTGTAGCCACAAGTAGGGCTGTATAACAACCAACCACCAAACCTCCAGCACATACACCAACAAACATTTGTTTTTGCTCAAGGGCAAAATGAGCGACCCAGGGACTGGTGGATCCACAGAGTGGCTTTGGGGATCATGGCCAAGTTCAGCTGGTCTTGGCTGGGCTCACATGCTGTGATCAGTTGAGGGGTCAGCTGGGGGCAGGTTGGTCTTGGATGCCCTTGGATGGGACTACTTGGTGCTGCTCCACGTGACCTCCCAGGTTCTATGAGCCCACATCCCGCACTGACATTCAAAGCCAGCATGTGAATGGTGTGTATATGTCACATACAGGCCTTCCCTTAGTAGCTCAATCAACCAGGGTTCAATCCGAGAAGCAGAATGGGTAAGACATATATAGGTATATGTCAAGAGATTTAGGGCAAGGAATTGGCTGGTAGGAGTGTGGGGGCTGCAAATCTACCGGGTAGACCATTAGAAATGGCAGTGTATTCATCTCTCCCTCTCCCTCCCCACCTTCCTTTCCCTCTCCATCTCCATCGTCTCTCTCTCGCCCAGAGAGAGAACCTTGAATGGAGAGCTAAACAGGCTGGGGCTGATAGCGCTCATCAGTCTAATCTCTAACAAAACTCTCTACTAGTTCTTTCTACCTAGATCCCCAAGCGTGTCCCTGTATCGTAAGTACGGTATGACTCTCCAGTCTTCCCTTCACCCCCTGAGTTCCCTTTCCAAGCTGCCGCCCACAGTTGGATGGGTTGAGTGTGGTGTAACCCTCAGAGCACATCATCCACACTGGTGGTCTATCGGAATGGTGCCTCTGGGAGTTGTACAGTGCACAACCTGCTCATCCGTCCACGGCAGCCTTGTACCTTTAATTCTTTTCCTTAAAATAGCAGATAGAAACCTTAATATGGAAATAACTTAGATCTTCTAGTCCAGTCCTCTGCCGTCAGATACGTGAATGCTTAAACCATGGGCATGAGGTAGTTGTAGTAGAGTTGAGTCCTATTGGGACATCGTTTGGGTAGTGTTCAGGTTAAAGTCTATCCCTACAACAAAGCTGTGGAGGAGAAAAAAAAAAAACCAGCTATCACAAGGGGAACTTGAGGCAAAAGTCTGACTTTGCTTTCTCAGCATCGAGCGTACGTAGGGGTTGAACCTTATTTTTAAGTAACTTTTATACACTTTAAATAACTTACCCAGAGGCCAGCCCAGCCCATTGCCACTGGCCTTCTCAACTCTGTTACCTGCCTCTTTTTTCCTGGAGAAAAATATAGTTGAAGGGGGAAAAAATGGGGGTGGGGGCAGAGAGAGAGAGAGAGAGAGAGAGAGAGAGAGAGAGAGACTGACCCAAGGAAAGCTTTTACATTGCTCTAATTTCTGAAACATAAAAGCAATTCTTTTAGAGTAAATCCATTTTTTCCCTGTGGCATTAAGGATAGAGAAATTCCTAGGAAAATAATTTGTCAAGTCCGAACTGATCAAAGATCCATATGAAAGGACCCTACTTTTTTTTTCTTCCCAAGGAAAAATCCAGCCCCCATCTAAGCTCAGAATGAATCGGCAATTCATTTACTGACTGTCAGATAAAGTAGCACAATCCCCATCACGTCTTTAACTGGGACAGAAGGAAGCAATTCTGTGCCCACCGAGTGTACAAGCTGGGGGTATGTTAGTGATTATAGGAATCCTGGCTGGGGGAGGCCGAGAGATATGACTCAGATTTGCAAATGCACCATAAATCTCCCTTTTATTCAAAATGTGTGTTTTATAGTCGTTTCCTGGCCAATTGCTGCCTTGAATAAATATATAACATATCTGGACTTAGCTTTTAGGCCCAGTGCTGGGGTTTGTCTGGACAGCCAAATATTCTTGCTATTTCCAAGAGCAAGCAAAGAGCAAATAATGCAAATCTCTTTTCTCCCTGACTCACCAGCCACATCCCACTTCGAAAATCAAAACAGAGGCTGATGCTAATTGGGCCAAGAGAGAGAACACACACCTGGTCTATTGAGCTCATTTCTTATATTCTTCAAACAGGCTGCCATTCCACTCTGTCACCCCGACGCCTCTCAACCTGGCATGCACCAATGAGGCTGCCACTTCTGAGGGTCACTGACTGCATTCGGTTAGATCCACTGACTCCGACGTGTGCCCAAAAACCTTGGTTTGAAGATCAAGAGTTTTCAAGAAAATGTTTTCAGGAGATTTCCATTTGTTCTTGAAACACCAGCAAGAACCCCACCCCCACCCCCACCCCCACCCCATTCCATTGCATCAGGAGGTGGGAAGGGAGTAAGACCGATGGCTGCTTCTATTCTTCCCCCACCTTGCATCAACTTCAGCTGAACTTGGGAGTTCAAGCCCCAGAGTGCTTTGACGGCCTTGTTTATTGAGGGCTGAGCACGTGCCAAGCACTTTATGTATTACCACGCACAGGCCCCAAACTTGCCTTTGAGCTTTCTAGAAATCGGTGCACAAATGGAGACCAACAGAGTCCTGTGAGGTGTGCAGGAACCATTTTACAGGTGAGTCAACAGAGGCTCGGAGGGGTCGGCACTCGCCCGAGGTTTCGTTATTGCCACAGACAACCCTTTTCACTTCCTCCATTCACCATGCTGGGTGCTTGTCATGTGCTCAACTACAGAGCCCTAATGACATGGCCCCTGCCCCCCAAGAGAGCTCAGTCCCGTGTGACATTAAATGCCCGTGTCTGGATTCCTGAGAGTGAGCACAGAGCCTGGAAGGAAATGGGTGCTCGGAGACTTGGTGTCCAATGCCCCCATTCCTGACAGGCTGGCCAATCTAAGCTGGAGAGCGTGTCCATTCGGATCTGTCCACACAGGGCCGTGAATACACTCGTGATCAGAGGCGGGATTTGGACATAGGCGAGCGTTCCATCCAGTACAGCCTTCGTGTTGCCATATCAAGCCAGGATCTTGGTGTGGAGTGAGGATGACAAGAGGGGAGGCCGGGGGCGCATCTACCTATGGCAGAGCTGAGTCAGGCTGCCCAGCATGGAACCCCCTCTCTGTCACCTCTCTGCTACCCCAGGCCTGGGAAACTTCTTCCACTTCCTGTGCTCCAGCTTCTCCACTTGTAACGTGTTGATAAGAGGATTGTTTGTGAATTAAACCAGTGGAGGAAGGATCCCTTTGCACAGCCCCAAGCATGTAGCTAATACACACGCAGAACACAATGCTGATGACAGGTATTGTGTGTCTCCTGCCTATTTCCATAAAGCATCTTTGGCTGCAAAAGTATTTGCAGCCCACAGACAGCAGTGACTAAAACAATAAAGCCAAGAGGGATCAGGGAATGCCAGCTGGTCTTGTGTGGCAGACCGTTTTTCCAAACGTGGCCACAGCAATAGGTTTGTCCCCTGTTGTCTTCCAGAACCATCTATCTTCTCCCATCGAGACGTAGAGCCTGATTCTGCCCTTTGATTATGGATTGGACCTGGTGGCTTACTTCTGGCAAATAGAATGTGGGCAGGGTGGTCACGGTCCCCAGCACTAAGTGCTGAGCTGAACACAAGCCAGGCCCAGGGTGGGGGACAGGTGTTCCCAACACCAGGTGATAGGAAGTGCCACTACTTCCGCTTAACGTGCCCCTGCATGGGGACACATGCTCTTGAAACTCGGCCTCCATGCTGTGAGGGAGCCCAAGCGAGCCCACAGGGAGAGCCCACAAGGACAGGAGGCGAAGCCCCAGCCAAACACCTGCATCCACCCCCAGCCATGGGAGCAAAGAGCCTTCAGGTCATTCCGTCCCCAGGGCTTGATGTCATGGGATAGAGACGGAAGGGCCGGCCAGGCCCCGTCCGAATCACTGGCCCCCAGAATCCAGAAGCAGAAGAGAGGGCTGGCTTGTATCACGGCGCTTTAGGATGTGTTGCTGCTTGGGCTTCAGAACTAGAACATCCTATGTAGTGCACAGCACGAGAGTTGGCTCTGAGCTTCCACGCTGCCAAAACAAGGAGAGAACAAGCTTTCAATACAAGGGCCCAGAGAGTTTGCAAAAAACAAACAAACAAACAAGAAAAAACCAAGCCAATAGAGATGTTTGCTAACAAGCAGGAAGGAACGTTCCCTTGTTCTTGTAAAGACAGTGAGTGTCGTGCGATGTAGATTTGGGGGGTGATGCTCTTGAGACCATCGTGTGAAGCCCAGTGACCAACAGGATAGGACTGTTTCTCCTGGGTTCCCTGGACAGGCTACTGAACCTCAAGTCACAACGCGGTGACATCAAGAGCAGAGACTACAATGATAAATCCTGGTTCCCGAGGTCTCTGCAGATCTGGTTTGGTCTGGGGAGGCATTTTATAGACAGCAGTAAGCAATCGAGTCCAGGCTCTTGTCACCCGCACCCAGAGCAGATCCTAGCCCAGGGGCTCGCTCTAAAGGTATTTGTTGAATGAAGAACAAAGAAAGCGCTGTACGTCAATTCAGACAATCCTTCAACGATGTGATTCCTCGTCACAGAGGAGGGCAAGACTCTGGTGAAAGGGCTAAGAAGTCAGCTTTCAAAGTGAGAGACCTGCAGGCTAAGAGCCCACCAATACCTCTGATGCGCTGTGTGACCGCAGGGAAGTTACTCAGCATCTCTGGGTCTGGTTTCCTGATCTCCAAGACAGGAAGTAGCACGGCGGCCATTCCCAAGTGGAGTAAGAGCCATGGCTGTTTTCAAGGCTCATGGGAGCCGAACTGAGGTCAGCGTGATGAACCGCTGCAAGCCTTTCCCTTTCGCCCACTCTCTCTTCCCCAGTTTCACACTCTCCCCTGGCCACTTGAGAACAGGTTTTGGTTTCAAGTGGTTCCCCTGGGAACAGGGGCCCCAGGTAGGGGGCGGGGGCGGGACCATCTGGCCAGCACTCAGGATTGAGCTAAAAACAGGTCAGGGCCCGGGTTGGGGCTGGTGGGAGTGGAGGTGACCTCCTCCATCTGCAAACCCCAGGGCAGGGGGCCGCCAGAGCGGCCTGTCCGAATGCCTCCCCTCCCCTCCCCCAGCCTCCCCTCCCCCAGCCTTCTCCGGAGGAGGGAACTGTAAGTACTTTAGACAACAGGCCGATAGTGTCAAAGAGATGGATGGGACAGGCTTATCTCGCTTAAAGAGACACCGCGGGCTGGCCTGTTGCTTCCCCCACCCCCACCCCCACCCCTCCACCTTTCCAGCCTGTGAATTTCATGTTCCTTCAGGCACGCACACGTATGTGCATTGCAGACCCTGGGAAGCCTGTGTGGCTCAGGAAAGCTCACCTTGTTGTCCTCCCTCTTGTCCACTATTCTTATCACTTATGAAACTCGGAGTCAAATGGGACCGAGATAGTGGCCTTCAAGGGACTGAGAGTAGATTCTGGGGATTTGAGGTGGGGGCAGGATGAGGGATGTCTCTCCCCTTCCCCTCAGCAGAATTTTAGTTTTTTAAGAAAAGAAAACAAGGCAAGAAATCGGCTCCTCCTCATTCTTATTTGGTAGTCCCTCACATGCCAGACCCCTGGGCTCCCATGGTAGGTTCTGGAATTGTATTCCCGGGCACCGGGGCAGCAGGAAACTGTGACCATAGAGGTGCTCAGGGGTCAAGCCCCGATTCTAAGCGCAGAATCACGGCATGGAATGTCCGCCGGCAAGGTCGTCCCGGGAAATGAGAGACGGCCGATTCCCGGAGTCCGGCCTCTGTCCTTCCGGGTCCTCCAAAGCAGGGCTGAGCTGGCTCCCCAGGGGACACTTAGCAAGGTCTGCAGACGTTTTTGATTGTCATGATGTGTACTTGGTACTCCTGGCACCAAGTGGGATGCTACTTAGCATCCTGCAGGGCACAGGACAGACCCCACAACAGAGAACTGGCCAGCCCCAAACGCCAACAGTCTGCAGGCGGAGAGACCCTGCTGGAGAGAAGTACTGGCAGATGGACAAGGAGGAACGCTCGAAGCTGAGCGCAGCAGGCTTCCCCCCTTTCATAGCACAGACCGGGACACAGCTGAAATATGCATGAACAGGGGTCTGTTCAATAAGGAAGTCTTGACCCTGGCTGCAAGTTTAAATCACTGGGAATTATAACATTCTGATACTTAGGTTCTGACCTCAGAAATCTCACCCAATTTGTTGGGGGGGGGGCATCCAGACATCCATATTTCATAAAGGATCTTCCCCCAACATATCTAGATAGCCCAAGATGAAAAGACTAGGTTCTAGTTCCCTTCAGGAATACTATGCAGCAGTGAAAAGGAACAAGGTTGACTTGTAGGCACAAAATTTCCACACATGGTTGAATGAAAGAAACCAGTTATAGAAGCACATGTTCAGGGCGGGGCCATTCAGAAGAAAACAAAAGAAATCAACCCACCCCGTTGGGAAAGTCTATATACCATTAATATATCCACATGCAAAACAAGACAACCTCTCATCCGAGGTCCCCAGGAGGTCAAGCATAAAACAAGTTCTGGAAAGATCCATACACCCTAAATGCTGTCAAGGGTTACTTCCTGGGAGACATTGAGGGGAACACGATGGAGGTGGGATCAGTGTGGTCTTATCTATCAGGTTAATTTTTTGAAAGATTTATTATTTGAGAGAAGGTGAGAGAGAGAGAAGGTGGGGAGGGCCCAGAGCCGTCTCCATAGTTGCACGTCATTAGTTGTGACATGGTTAGGTTAATTTTTTAAGCAAGAAGAATGCATTCACGATTGTATAAGTAAAACAATTACAGTGGTAAAACAGAAGAGAAAATTGGAAAGTCGTCACTTCATGCCTGTCAAAATCCCGTGGGATCAGGTGTTTCTGGGGCCCCCGGTCTTCCTCTGCTGAGGCCTGGATGATGCATTTAATATCTGGGGGCAGCGATTTCTTGCTCATTGTACCCCCACACCCCCAGCTTTTTGACGCCCCAAGCCTCCCTGTCTGCCGCAGCGATGGACAGTGGATTGGAGCAGAGGCTGACAGCTGCCCGCTTTATTATTAAGTGTCATGTCTAGGGAGCTTCAAGTGCCATTTTCTCTCTCTCTCCCGAGAAGGCTCCCGTCAGTGATCAAAGCCGTTTCTGTGTCTCTGGGGAGGGTGTCCCACCACCAGGCACTGACGGTCCCTACCGGGACTCGACAAGGGAGCAGGGAAAGGCTGGAAGCAGGCAGCATAGCTGGGGGTTGAGGTGGCCCAGGCAGGCGGAAGGGACAGGGGCGCTCCTTAGAGAGCCATTTCTACCTTCACCCCATGTACTGCTCCTCTACTCAGTGCCACGTGATGAAGATAAAGACGTGCTTCTTTCTGCCTTCAGCGAGATAAACACTCATTTCTCTATTCAACAAGCATTTGTTGTACACCTGCCATGAACCAGCCTTTGCTAGGTGCTGGGAATGAGGAGGTTAACAATAACAGTGATGTGTGTTAGTAGTAGTCGTAGTATATTAAATATTTACAGGAGACAATACCCTGCCAGGCACTGTGCTAAGCTTTTCATATACATGAACTCACTTAATTTTGAAAACGGCTTTATGAAGTCAATTGTATTCTTGTCCTTATACACAGGAAGAAACTGAGGCACAGAGAGTGGGAGTGAAGCTTAGCCCAAGTCCACGCATATTCTAACTCACGTCTGCCTGAGCCTACTGCTTTATGACTCCCTGGTGGAATTTACAGTCTAATTGTGGGGCAAATCAATAGCCAATTTGCAACAAGCAAGGCACATTCCCAGTAGTTGATTCTCCTGGTCAGCACATATATGCCGCTGTGGCATTTACAAGTAAGGATGGGTGACAGAAGGTGGTACATAAGTGGGTTGGAGTCATAACTCACAAGCTGATAGGCTTTTCTGAACCTAATTGTATGACTCAAGGTAGACTGGGCAATGCTGTAGTGACAAATCCCCCAAACTCAGGGGTTTAACTCGCCCACTCTCAAACACAGTCTAATATGCAGTGGGCGGCCATCTTTGGCTGGTCTGCAAGTAGTGATTCAGTGGTCCAGGCTCCCCCCACCTTAAACAAATAGCATCCTTCGTCATCGAGGAAAGAGCCGAAGAAGATCATAGATGTTGTGCCGAAGTCTCATGGCTGAACCTGGAAGCAATAGATATATTTCTATCTCCCTCTTATTGGTCAGAACCTGACCACATGTCCTCAACCTCAACCTCACAAGGGATCCTGGGAAATAAAAGATTGAAGTGAGATTTTATGAACACAGCATTACCTCTGCTACACTCACCAATGGGTCCCAAAAGGGGGCCGACGGTGTGAATCGACAACTCTCTAAACTAACTAATATGTGCAGTTAGGTTTGGAAGACCCAATACATCCCCCTTCAGGCCCCAGATTTGGGGTCTCCATCCCGCCTGTTAGAATATTGGCCGGTGGCCAAATCGAGGGGCTTATATGTACCCAGCCTTGGGGTGTGGATACACATAGTCATCTCAGGCCTCGAGTCCCACCTGACCCACACCCTAGTTTGGGGAGCTCTCTGCAGCCTGTGTGGACCCTGGGGGCCTCAGGTCTGAACCAAGAGCCCCCAAGAAGGGCTAGCAGCGATCTGGCTCTAAACTGTTCCCAGACGAGGGGGTTCTTAGCACCTAAGCCTCGAGGGGAGAGACACTTGCCTGGAGAGACTGGCTGAGCCCACACCTGGAAGAGATTGATTGAGAGACAGTTAATATGGCCGCGTGATTTATGAAGCGGAGATATTGTAGCCAAGGTGTGCGGGGCGGGGGGTGGGCAGGGTGAGTGCAGGCGCTGGGAGGTACTTCTGGCTGGGTCAGGAAACACTTGAGAAGCTTCCACAGCGGAGCTCCTTGCTGAGGGGGGAGGGGCAAGGGCCTGTCAGCTGGGCTGGGAGACCTGGATCTAAACCCAAGTGCGGAGGGGGCTGGGGGCTGGGGAGCGCTTCTCCCAGGGATGCTGGTTTCGGGGGGACCCAGGGCTCAGCCCTGCTGCCTCGCATTCATCATGTGGATGAAGGGTCCCACATGAAATAGCCCATCTGTCAGGAGCCCTCCACGCTCGCTGGCGTGCATCGCGTCCGTTTCAGCACACGTCTGTCCAGCGGCTACTTGGTGCCAAGTGCTTAATTCACACACGTGTCTGAAACCAGACATCTCTGGGAGAGTGAGTTCCTCCAGCCTGCCGCTCGCTGAACCTCGCTCTCTTTTCCTGAATTAATAAGAGTACTCTCTTCCAAGAGCTTAGCTGATCCATGTGCCCATTTCGACATAATGGTGACTTCTTGTGGAGTTTCTGTTAACTGTCTATACCTCAGGTTCCCACCTGTCAGGTGGGGATGAGTAAGTCTTCTTTGGTTGCCTCCCTTGCAAGAATGCAAGAATCATACTAATTTTCATGCTTAATATCAAGGATATTTAGAGTTAAACACGCATAGGTTGGAATCCTGGCTCCTTATTAGCTGTGCAGCTTTGAGCAAGTTACTTGACCTCTCTGAGAGAGTCTCAGCTTACTCAACTGTGAAGTATGTGGTAGCTGTCTCTGAATGTCAGGTGGAAAAGCTTAATGGTGGCCGAGTCAGGATTTGAAGCCCTGTTTGACTTCACAGGGGTTGTTCTTGCTGCTTGGTCCTAGGAAAGCCCATTCTAGACCCTTCTTCAAGGAAAGGAACGTGTGCTTAAGACTAAAGGTAGAAGGTGAGAAACAGAAATGGAGCTGTCATAGTCCGAGTCTCAGGGTTCCAGTGGTCAGTTTTCAGAGGAAAAGGGTGAGGTGCGAGTAAGACAGGCAGAGACCAAAATATTCATTTAAAAAAATGCATGTACGGTATTCAGCAAATATTAAAAACTAATACATTGAATATGAAGACATTTAATGACCATCCCTTTAAAACATGAAAACATGCAATATATTTCAAACAAAATATCTAGTGGTAAGAATCCCCCAGTTAAAACATTTCTATGCTATTTAAACAGATTAAAGCGCTTAGTAAGAACACATTTAAGATGTTAAAGCATTCAGTGACAACAATAACTATTAGTATAATTAGGGAGCTTGGCCGAGACTCTGCACAGCTGTCTTATTGAATTGTCATATTGATTCCATGAGGCCCGTTCTACGACGACCCTCATGTACTGATGAGGAAGCTGGGCTTTGGAGAGCATAGTAAATTGTCACAGGTCACACATGAGTGAGTGGGGTTTAGACCCAGGAGGTCTGACGCCCCACCCCCCTCACAAGGGGATAAAAACCAAATGAAACAATACTGCTTTTCAGGAGCCCAGACAGACAATTGCCCACTAGAGACAGAGAAGAGGACCGAGTGAGGTGTGAGGCGGTGGGGAGGGCCCTGAAGGTCACGGGATTGCTGGCTTAGCTACAGGGTCCGGCCGAAGTAACGCTCCTTTTTTTCTATAAGCTGGTGAACTTAACAAAAGGGCGTTACTTCGGCCGGACCCTGTATTTGGCTTTGCTCGACAGCCCAATGGAAACGGGTCTGCCTCTCCCATCACGCATCAAGCCATTTAATTCATTTGTTGAGTTCACGCATTCAGCGAAGCGTGTTTGCATGCCAAATACTGTTCTGCATTCTGGACACACAGACGTGAACAGGACAGACAAGGAACAGGCCTTCTTGGGGCTTGTATTCTAGTGGGTGGACACCAGCAACAAGCTGTCCAATAACTAACAAAGAAGGTCCTTTCTCACAGCGAAAAGGAAGTCAGCTGGGTGACATCACAGAGCATACCTGGGTGGCACCTATGCTAGGCTAGGGCAGGGGGTCAGGGAAGGCTTCTCAGAGGAGGTGACAACAGGGTTGAGTACAAAGCACCTCGGGGAAGGCGTGGTGGAGCCTTCTGGCTGCAGGACTGCGCATTGCCCGGTCTTCCTGGAAGAAGTGAAAGATGCAGGAACCAGGCTCCTAGCTTCACGCTGAGCTGCCCAGGAGCAGGGGAGTCGAGGGCGCCCAGGCGGGGCCCTGGGGAGCTCTGTGCAGCCGGGCAGTACAGGCTCTGACGGCCGGATCTCCCGGAGGTCAGCTTGGAGCTGCTCAGAGGACCCTGGGGATGTGTCCGTTCTGGAGTCCAGGCCAGAGGTGGCCTGTGCCCACCCTCCACTGGGGCTAAGAGTGAACTCGCCAGTCATTCACCCCAGGGACAGCCAAACCAGGCTGCCTCCCAAAAGGCCACCTCCCTGCTTCCCCTCGCCTCCAGATAATGGGGACAGCTGCTCTAAGACCAACTTGGCGGCTCCGTTTTTACTGGGGAGTGAGCTTGCTCAGAGCTCCGAGGGACTGGTTGAGCACGGCAAGGTGCAGACGTGTTATTAGCTCTTGAGTAAGCTTGACAGTAACACGCATCGAATCCTGGTTACTGCCTGTTTGGGCTGCGGGGGCCGGTAGTCACTAGGGTAATCTGATCTTAGAATAAAAGTAATAGAAGGGAAAGGCAAACCTCATCTCGCCCAGTGGCGCTGGTCTCGCTCTCTGGGTTTTCCTTATTGGATCCTCCACCACTATGAGAATAACCTCTGGGTGGCAATTTGTTGGGTGTGGTTAAGGCTTTGGTTCCAACTGACCTGGGTTCAAATCCTGCCTCCTCCTATTACTACCATATACCCTTGATTGGGTTTATGTAACCTGCCTAGACCTCACTTTTCTCATCTGAGAAATGGGGATGACCTATATCTCATAGGGTTGTTAAACACTTAGAGCACAGTGCCTTGAACATACTAAATAAACCCTCAGTAACTCTGAGGTGTTGTTATTCTTAATATTATTATTAATGGTAGTAAAAGCCTTATTTGTAGTACTCATAATTAGTAACAGTAGGTCATGCCATATTTCCAGATGTGGAAACTGAGGCAGTGAGTGATAAGGCCACTTGTTTTAGTCAAACCTTCCCATCTTCCATGTCTACAATGGGCTTTTCAAACCCAAAGAGTGGAATTGTACAAGTCTTCCCATAAATAAATGGGCAGAAAGCAATCCCTTGGCCCCGGACACGGCTTCCTAGGCTACGAAAAGCAAGGCAGATATTTACGACGCAGCCTCAATAGAGGGGATATTGTTCTGGGCGGACCAAGAGAGCACATCTAAAATGCTTCCATGGTTTTTGTGCACCGGGGCTCTTTTTTATAAAGATCTTGTTGCCTCACACATGGGCCATGGGATAATTCCAGGTGGTAGCGGGGCTCTGAGAAAGCCCCAGGAGACTATTTCAACCGAGGAAGGATTTGAGGGGTGGGGAGCAAGATGAATTACCTACTCCGGTTTGCAAGGAAAGGAGCGAGAAACATAAAAATGGAATTAAGGTTAGTAAGGGAAATCAGCCAAGGGCCTTTGGCGTAGTAAGAACAGTAACAGCGATAGAGGTGGGCAGTTATGGAGTACCTACTATGTGCTGTTCTCATCTGCACTTGATTTTAGTTTTCCTGTTCGATCCTTAACACATCCCCTCAGGAAAGATACCAATTTCCTATTTCACAGCTGAGCCAAGTAAGGACGAGACAAGTGAAGTCATTCCCATTGAGCCCGGACTCTAGTTCAAGCGTGGCTGACTGCTTCGCAAGCCCATTTCCCCTCCCACCCCCCACCCCCACCCCCGCTGTCACAGAGCCAGGCCGGGTTAATGGGTGGGGAATGGGGAGATCTACCCGCAGAAGAGGGAGGCCCAGCCTGGCGGGCGGACGGTGGGCATTTGCCTGATCCTGATGTGTTGCCCTCGTCTCGCTGGGGAAATTCTGGCCCCTGCCATAGCCCTCCCGCCTCGTCAGGAGGCCCGAGGCTGCAGCCTGGCTGGTAGCCCCCTCCACCCACCACCCACACACCCACCCGTGGCTCCCAAGGGTGGGGAAGCCTTTGAAGTCCGTGGTGACGTTGTGGAAGGAGAAGGCGTCAAGGCCCTGAGGAAGAGGTGAACACGAGGCCAGCTGATAAGCAGCCTAAACAACTGCGAGTACCCTCCCCAGTCGCAGAATGAGGGATTTCCTACAGTGGGTCCCGGCCTGGGCTCTGCTTCCTCCGTCTAGTTTTTAGAGCTTTGAAGGATGATGCGTCCCAATGCAGCTAAGCCAGAAACAGAAGTGAGGATGAACTCAACAGTTGTCCTTTCCCCAGAGTTTCTGCTCTGGGCTCTCTCATTCCTGAGGCTGCCTTGCCCCGTAGCTTCCGCTCTGGGCGTCTCCATATTGAAAAAAATCAGCCTGGGCCGCCAGCCCTGCAAGGTGCTTGTCGTGTGAATGTGCATTTTCCCCTTGACAGTATCCATGGTTTGTGGCAGGGCCTCTGTGATCGCTTCCTGAAAAAGGCAAAAACATGCTTTGGAATAAAATGCAAGCAAATACGAAATAGGTAGAGAACGCCGCCTCTATTTCTGTTCATACTGTTCATCGATTGTTGTGGGTAGAGCTCGCCCCGAGCAGACCCTGAGACAGGGATCTGAGTGCCCGTGACTGTGGTTTTGTTTTGCTTTGCTTTGCTTTTTGGAGGGGATCCCTGGAAACCCCTGTGAGGGTACAGAGAAACTTGCAAGAAAAGCAGCCAATCCCGACTGTGTTAATGAGCAGGTTGCTGCGGTGGAAAGCTGAGGCTCAGTCCTGCCGGGGATCTCTCTGAGAACATGTCTTGAAGTTGTCCCACCCCAGGGACAAGGAGCTGGAATATCTTTCCTCCAACTTCAGCCTGTCATTGTTTGAGGGCTACTTCTGGAGGTGTTGGCGCCACAGACTGCTGGTCTACCCTGCGCGCTAAGGCCAGGGGCAGCTCCCAGGTCGCTCGCGCTGGGAAGCCATCAGCATATGTAAGAAGGGTGTGTGCTGAGGGCACATGGGTGAACTCCCCACGGGACCCACTACATCCATAAATTCACATTTACTTGTTTCATCGCCGAGTGCAATTTCTCCTAACAGGAGACACTGCTCTAAAGATGACAACCTTGGATTCCGTGCTAAATTAGGAACAGGGCTCATGTAATATTAATAATATAAGTCTGTACATAAATGTTGTGGGTGTACAGGTGAGCGTCTGGGCTAAAGCATCATAAAACATTTCTTGCATTAAAAATAAATGTGCAAATGTCACGGAAGAACTAAAGGAAATGGGAAATGAAGGAACATTGAAGTCAAATGACACTTCTATAGCTGCCTTGAAGGATTCAGATAGTTCAGGTCCTAGGTCTGACGTCTAGGATTGCGTTCCCCCTCAACGACTTGCTTAATCTCTGAACTCCCACTTTTGTCTTTTATTTTATTTTATTTTGGTTAACCTGTCAAATGATATGAATGCCCAACACATCCAGCTGTCATGAGAATTCAATGAGGTAAGACATATAGACAATAGTTTGTAGATTTTGTTATTTGTTTAGAATTCTTTTCTTACTTGCATTATTTGTTTAGAATTCCTCTTTTCTGCTCCACCCTTGCCATGGTTTACTGTGCCAGGCCTGTAATTCCTTGTCCTGTTGACTTAAAGCTTGGTCACATGGCTTGCTTTGGCCAATGGGTGCGAGTACATATAACATTGTGCTTCATCAGAATAGAGACTTTAAATGTTCTTATCAAGGTTTGGTTTGTTCTTTTGTACTCCTGCCCTGAACCATGAGAAGAGCAGGCTATGGGTAATTGATGAAGCTTTAACTTAAAGTCCAGAGTGATAGACACATATAGCAGAATTGAACTCTATCTACAGCCTGAAGCAGAAGCATCACAGCGAATCACTGGCCAATGAGTGAGAAAGAATTTTATTGATGTGAGCCATTGCCACTGTGGCTTGTTTGTGAGCATTATCCCAATAATAGCTGACTATTACACCATATAAACATTTGGCACAAGGTCAAACACATTGTAGTTACTCAATAAATAGTTATTACTATCACTGCTATTGTTCTTATTACTATTGGAAAAAGGGGTTGTTGGCAAATATGTTTGGGGCACACTGTGTATGATACCCTGCTATGGATGATTTAGAAATATCATTAGCATATTAAAGGCTTTGCCAAGTCCTGTCATTAAAAAAAAAATAAAAGTAAATTTGGAAGCTTTTTCTGTAATAAACACATACATTTTTCAGAGCATTTTGGCAAATAGCCACCTGAAGCCCTGGCATTGAGGATGGGAAGTTCCAGGTGAAAAACGGGTTATTTCCCATCACTTGTCTGATGCAATGTAAGAAGAGAGTAGAAATAGATGCAGAAGCCCCCCCGCCCACCAGCTGCAACAGCTGCTCACACTTTTCAGCACCCTATTATCCAATGTGCAATTCCCTTCCTTCTCCCTGATGTTCTCAGGCTGAGAATCTGCCAGCCACGCATACGCCTGGCAGGAAGGAGGGATGGTCTACAACACTCAGAGCTGTCACTTCATGTGTCTCATCACATCCTAAGAACTTGACGTGCGCAATCTCACTTCATTCTCCCCACAACGCCACAAGGCCAGTGCTTTTCTTAGCCCCACTTTCCAGAGGGGAAAACTGAGATTCAGAGAAACCGAATTGACTTGCCGAAGGCCACCCAGCTAACAAGGATGGCACCAGCACTCAAACGCACATCTCTCTGATGCTAATCGGCTGTGAGCTTTAAACGACATTGCCTGTTGACACAGGAGAAAAGGCTGGAAGGGGAACAATTCCTCTTCTTTTCATCTATTGCTGACACATCCCAGGGAATGGGCAGCAGCAGAATGAGCCTTCCCAGGCAGGGCTGGGATCTGGAAGTAGTCAGGAGGGAGGCCATCATGAGGAAGGAAGCTGTCACGGGAGCCGTAGAATCAAGTTGATCTGAGATGGACAGTCTTCCCCAAGGTCGCCTAGCCAAACAGGGTCAAAGTGGAGATGAGAACCTGGGTCCTCTGACTCCCAACACAGTACTCATTTGAGGCAGAGACAATACTGATTCTTTTGTCTTTCATCAAAGTCCCCTGTGTTGTTGGAAGCAATGTGAGGCCACATTGAAAAGAAATCCCCGTGTGAAGCATCCCTTGCAGATAGGAGTGGTGAATGAGGTAGATATAAGCAGAAGTCATTGGGTGAAGCTTCCCTTTCTTTGTCTTCCCAATATGATGGCTGGAGCTCCAGCAGCCACCTGGGATCATGAGGCCACCTCAAGGAAGAAAGCCAGTGCTCAGGATGGTGGAGTAGAAAGACACAGCAACCTGAGGCACAGATGGCATCACAGAGTCACCTGGCCAGCCCGACCAGCCCAATGAACCCTGGTTGTTTAACTCCTGGGGCGCTGTTCACTGTTCATACATAAACGGCCAGCCCTGGAGTCGTGCGATATGGTTGTCCTGGTTACCTTTAAACGTCTTTTACATAAGAGAAGATCAATCTCTCTCTTGCTTATTCTAGCTCTCTTTGACTAGCAGCTGAATGCAATTGGGAGAGCTACATTATTCCACTAGGTTTCTGTGCAGGTGTCTTCCGTCGGCCGCTCCAGGTTGGTTGCATACCCTTCTCCCCCCACGTGGCTGACCTGTATAGACTCCACCAGTAGACTCCTTGTCTCTGGCTTCCAAGTGGATTCAGACAACAGGAGGCACCAGTAGGAGATACCAGGGGTGGAGGACAGTGAAGCTGGGTCCTTATTTTCTCAGTCCCTTCCCTGCCAGGCTATCTAGGGATGGCAGTGTCTCGACCCAAAGCCTCGGCATGTATCAGGAGCCCTCTCATTCTCCTCGCTGCTCTCTGAGTCCGATGACATTCCTTTCTTCGCTCCTTCAGGACTGATGATAGTAACAGCTTCCCCTGGCTGCCCCCCTTCCCTTGCTGGTGTCCTGAATTCTGCCCCATCGTTATAAATATCACCTTTATCAAAGCCTCCCAGTTGCCCTATTGGAGCGGGCCATCTGTTTCCTGCCAGAGAATGTCACTGGAACCCTGACTGATACAGTGTCCCAGCCCGTCTTGGCTGGGACTTCTTTTTCCACTTTCTACCGCAGCTTCTCTCTCCAGACAGACATACTCAAGTCTCTACTCCCCCCTCCCTCATTACTTAGAACCTTCTCTACTCCGACATACGGCCCAGATTCGTCGTTATTCTTTCAAAAAAGCACCATGCAGTGGGCATTTATGATGTGCCACACACCATGTAGGATGCCCTGTGTACATCCTCTTGTCGAATCCCCACAACAACCAGTGACGTAGGCCTTCTGCCCATTCTACAGATGAGGAAGCAAGTTCCCTCAGGCCACGTGACTTGCCCAAGGCCACACAGCTGGCCGGCTGGGAGAGCTGGATTTGAACCCAGGGTTGCCCTACTCTAATGCTGGTGGGAATGCTACGTGTCAGTTTGAATGGAAATAGAACCATGGCCATAGCTCTGCAGGCACAGGGCCATTCTCAGAAGAGGGCGACTGCTGTTCAGTGTCCACCAGAGATCAACTGCCTCTCCTAAGATCACTTTGGGCATCTGATATCTCCCTTACCCCAAATTATGGGGAGGTGGGTACACATTAAAGTTTGGGAGCCACTGGTCTTGGGAACCAAATTGGGAGAAACCTCTCAATTTTTAGCATCCTTGTCAGTCTTTTTTTTTTTTTTTTTTAAGATTTATTTTATTGTTTTTGACAAAGACAGAGAGACAGAGAGAAGGGGGAGGGCCCAGAGCAGTCTCCATAGTTGTACGTCATCAGTTTTCAACATAGTTTCGTCATTCCACACAGGTGGGTGGAAGCCATGCAGGTCAGGAACTGGGCTGGGGGCTCTCGAATGGGAGGTGCGCCCCCACGAGCCAGGGGCCAAACCAGGGGCAAGAACTAAACTGGGGGCCTCCCGCATGGGAAGAACACGCAAGTTTAGCATATGGGTCCGCATGGCCCGGGGCCAGGATTCGATCCTTGGTCCTGGGGGCTGCAAAGCAAGCGCTTAACCTGAGCCATCCCGGTGTCCCCTTATCAGTCTTATAACCTGAGGTTGAATGAGTTCCTCTCATTGTCTTCCACTTGACCAGCATATGGGGAATTTGCTGGCCCCCTGGGGCATTGCACCAGCTTCTGTAACGAGGCCTTGGAGTAGGTTGCCCCAAGCCAAGCTTGCTGAATGTGTTCCATTTAGCCTATGTTTGGTGGTGCCAGCCAATTTGGCCACATCTCCAAAGAAAGGGCTCCTGGTCTCCTTCGTTTGAAACACGATTGCCGAGCAATTCCATAAATCTGCTTCGGAAAGGCCTGGCCATTCGTGGGGGAGGTACAAAAGCTAACAAAACTAATCCCTCTCTGTTCCTTGAAGTGGACTCAGATGGAAATAAAATCTTTCCACAAAGTGAGCTTTGGCCGCACTTCCTCCTTTCGGGTCCAAAAATGACTTTCAGGGAGCATGTTAGCCAGCGCCCTGGCTGGAGCTGGGAGGCGGGTCTGCCACCAGGCAGTGGAGGGGCCTTGGTCACTAAGCAAGCATGCGAATGAGCAGGGCTGCACAAACATTCGTTTTTCATGCCGAGGGTAGAAGCAACTGTTAGAGAATTCATCAAACTCGAGACAGGAAAAGGGCTGGGTTTCTGTTGCCTGGCACTGCCCAGAGCACTGAGTGGAGTTGGACGCAGCTGAAGCCAGGCCTCCGGTTACCAGCAGGCCCACGGGACCTAGTGGGAGTGGAAAGGGGAGCTGGGGCCAGGCCCCTGGCCCCGCCGGAAGACCATATCGGGCCACACGGAGACCTTTCAGTGGAGGGCCGTACAGTCTGGGCAGGACAATGGCACAGGGTGCCTGTTTCCTTCTCCTTCTGGGTTTGCCCCTTTGGCTGCCATGTTGGAAACCAAGAAGGACATGAAGGGAGAGGGATCGTAGAGAGGGAGCTCTCGTTCTTTTTGTGCCAGTCCTTTGCCCCGTTCGCTCAAATCCATTCCCTGCCCTTTTCCAGCTCACTTCTGCATAGCAGATAGCTGACAGCTGCAAACTACAATTCCCAGTGTCCCGTGCTCGTGGTTAGGTTCAGCCAATGGGAGCCTCTGGCGTGGGGGATGGGTGGCAGATTGGAAGATGATGGAGAGGCTGAGGTCATTCTCTCATACTCCACACTCCCTCGTATTTGAGGAGCCTTGCTGCGCGTGGTGGCCATTCCAGCAGGGGCCGTATTTCCTATATGGTTCCAGCTTTCTCTGTGTCCCCCGCATGGTGCCATTGCCCACCAAGGGGCTCCAGTTCCGGGGTTCTGGTAACACCACCTCCTTCCTCGGCCTCTCCTGTCCCAGGGTAGTCGTGGCTTCCTGCCCTTGCTCATGTCTGAGTTGCCTCTGATGCCCTGTTTGCCCTGCTCGCTCCTCCAACACCTTTGTAACTTGTGACCTATGTGAAATCCTTCCTCTTGAACTAGTGAGTTCAAGAGGAAGGGGTGGCTTTGTCTTCCAGAGTAGAGATGGGTTGATAAGTGTAGCAAAAACTCTGCAGCAGCAACTTGAATGGCATCAAGTGAGTAGTGTTTATAGAGACTCCATCCGCCAATGACTCAGACGACCCAAACAATTTATTACAAGGACACAGCTCATTGCAGTGATTTCAGAAACAAAACAAAAAACGGAACAACACATCCAGAACAAGAAGAAAGTAGTCCAGTGTCCAAGTAGCAAGAACTGAAAGGACAGTCCCCTTAGGATACAGCCCTGGAGATGAAGCGGCTCCCGTTGCTGTCCCTGCATGTTTCAGGGACTCACGGCTCATTTCTTAGAAGACAGAAGGCCTCATGGCCTCATCTCGGGCCCCTGGCTGCTGGTTACCCAGAATATACAGGGCACCTTGACGGACAGTCTCCCCTAAACTGAAAACAATGGGGAGAGGCACTTGCATTCGTTAGAGAACAGTGTAGTTTTGGGGAGACAGCAACATTCAGTCCAAACATTCAGATACAAAATTAAGTAGTTCCCCTCATTAATTTAATAAGGAGGGGGTCCCACACGAAGCTGCAACCCCACAGGCCTTGACCGCGGTAGGTGCTTTTAGTGGACTATGTGGGTTTGAATGCTCCTTCGCATAGCAGCACCTCAGGGTTCCTGAGCAATGTGTGTGGTTAGACTGGTGCTTAACTCCAGGGTCTGCTCTCTCCTTCCTCCACAGTGAGAACACAAACAAACAAAAGAGCCATAAGAAATCGGTAGTTAGAGAAGATTGAGAGAAGTAAAAAAAGCAGAGTAACAAAACAGAGAGTGACAAAGCAGAGTCAAGAGCAATCTCCCTAGCAGGTGAATCTGAGTGCAGACCTGAATGACTTCACCCATTTCCGGTTTAGAAAACAACAAAACCAAACAGTGTAGCTAGTGCTACGTTCATTTTATTTTACACAAACACGCTCCTTTGTGGCTGAAGCAAATCGGACTGGTTTTCAATGGAAAAATAAAATATAAAAAATGTCCTTGAGGTCACGTCTAAACAGAACTTGGCTCTAATCCTAATGTAAGCGAAACGTATGTGATGGTCAGTGTTTAATCATTGTTTTTCGCGTGGTGAACTTTGAGGGTCTGGTTAGGACTGTCATCCGTGAGTTATCCCGGGAGAAACGCTGCAGCCACAAGTGCTGCCAGTGAGTATTCTTGGGGCCAACGGGAAATGGGTTAGTAAACAAGGCATGCCGATTTCTGGAGCAGAGAATTCCAGGCAGCGCACACAGCAAGGGCAAAGGCCCTGGGGTACAAGCATGATTTGCAGCTGGAGGAAGAGCAGAGGCCAGTTTTCCTGGACTGGAGGGAAGGAGAGTGAGAATGATGGGACCTGAAGCAGGGAGATCAGCATGAAGCAGTGGCCCCAGAGGCGGGGGGTGGTGGTTGGGACTCAGATTTTACGCTGAATGAGTTGGGAGCCTCTAGAGGTTTTGAGTAGAGGAGGGACGGGCTTCTGCGTATACATTCGAGATCAGATCACTGACTGCTGCATGGGGACCAGGCCTGCCGGGAGGAAGACAAGAGCATTATTCTGTAGGTCTATTATCCACATATCAGAAGACAACAACACAAATGGCTATGAGAAGTTGAAGACATAAGTTAGAGTTCAAGACGAGACCGGAAGAGCCGCCATAGGCCCACGCACGATTCCCTGCTGAAGGCAGGCGTTGGGCAGGATTTACTTGGAGAAATCCAAGGTGAGAGCCAATACTTCAACGGGGGGATAAAGACAGGTGTGATATGGGGGTTGAGTGAAGCTTGAAGGATGAGGTAGACAAACTCAAAGCCATGCCAGTGCAGGAAGTCACAAGCAGAGGGACAGCTTGGACCAGACGGGCCCACCAATTAGTCTTGGGCCAGCCAGGATTATTAATCCACCCAGCTGTCACAGGGAGAGTGATGGATGGCTCTTGACTCCATTAGTACTGGCTGGGTTTCTGCGTCTTCCTCCAAAGTCTCTGAATTCCAGCCTCCTGGGCTTCTAAGTGGAAAGTTAGTGGGTGAGTTAGAGGAGTCTGTATTGATGGATAAAACACACAAGCCCACTACCCAAGGGGCTCAGAGCCAAGTGGGAGCCCGAGCTGTGAAGTAAAAAGGAGAAATATATCACTACAAATAGCGGCGAACGTTAGGACGGAAAACAGCCGAGCTACGGAGCAGAGCAGTGGACGGAAGTCCTCAGAGGGGGAAGCGACGCTTGGGTGGAGGCCTGAAGGAGCCTCAGGTTTTGTGCAAAATTGGAGGGAAGAGCCCTGGTCGCACAGGGAACAGTGGATGCTAAGAGTTCAGGGCAAGAAAGAGCTTCCTGGGTTCAAAGAAATGCAAGAAAGAAAGGATGGTGGGAAGAGAATGTGCAAGACTTGTGCCCAGTGAGGTTTCGCCAGCTATTCTTCCCTTTCCGCTCATTTGGAGGAAAGGCAGAAAAGGACACAGGCAGGAGCACGAGTGGCTGTGCCTTGTGTGGCACAGAATGACTCCCTGTGTGTGGAATGATGGGGGGTGGGGGGGTGTGAGTAGCTAAGCACCGATGACAACGGTCCTCATACTGATTTCCATGACAGCGGGGCCTCGAATGACATCGTTTCGTTCCGAGTCGTTGCATTATCGTGTTGCGATGCCGTGGGAACGTAACTCTTGTTTCCATCAATTAGCCTGCGGTAAAACTGGTATCGTTATACGTTGTCTCGCCACAGTTCCAAGAACCTATCAACGACTTTAAGCGAGGACTTACCGTATTCCCATCAAGAAGTCATCATTTCCCCGCCTGACAAAGTCATGAAAACTCATTTCAGAGCTTCATTGAGTCCAGCACCGAGTTCTGCCGGCCTGGCTCGATGGTCTGACTTGTCTGCTGTGGGGAGCGTTTTGTCCCCAAGGCTTTGGTGGTCTGGACAGTTCACTGAAGAGCTACCGTGCCCGGAGATGTCAGTGAGCAGAGCCTTTTTGTTGGACACACAGGGGCTGCCGCTGGCACCTACCCCAGGTTGCTAGGGAACCAATCGTCCACCGTCAAGGCAGGCCCAGGCGCAGGGTGAGCTCAGGGACTGGCCTGAAAGTCGTTTTCAAAACACAATGTGTTTTGAGGCCCCCGAAGATATTCCAGCGGAGCCGTCCTTCATCCCAAAGCCACAGCGGGTTCCAGAGGCTTCTCGTCCCTGTGATTCAGATTCACGGCCACCCAAGTCATCCAAAGGGACTTGTTTGGTTTCTGAACCCACACAGCATCATGCAAACCCCCAGACACCTCACGATCCTTGCAGCCCCACCGACCGGTGCTGTTCCGCCAGTTCTAAACGGGGTCCCAGGTGAGTTCGGAGCCCAGCAGGCGGGAGCCGCACCATGCTCTGGCTCCTGTCGTCTTTATTTTTTGTTTTGTTTCCAATCTGAGGAAAGGAGTGGTCTCCAGGCAGTGTTTTAAAGAGGTTCTTCCCAGCCTCTCCATCCTCTGTGACAAGGATGATGGTTCATTCACTGAGCAGGCATTTAGTGAGTACTCACTGCGTTCCAGGCCCTGGGCTGGAACTGGGCACAGGACCCAGCGAGGCTATGACTCATGCCTGGCCTGAAATGGAATTTGCAGCCCACGAGGGCAGCAGATGGTAGACCATACTGACACCTAAAGTAATTTGATTGCAGATGCAATTTTTCTACAATTTTCAACTGTCTGTTGAGCACCTATATGTGCTAGACATTATCCTACGCACTGAGAGACAGTGGGGATAGTAACAATACTGAGGTTGACATTAGATAACACACAGGAGATCCTTAGGTCAGGGACTGTTATTGGGAGTTTAGCTACCTCGGTCTAACTCTTCAATGGCTTCCCAGTGCCAGAGGGTAATAATGTCCCATCTCTTTTCGTTACAAGCAGCTGTACTGTTCTTCTTTATTAAATCAGTCCCACCTGGTTTCACCACTCACCAGCTGCACAACTGTGGCTAAGCCACAGGTACTTCTCTGAGCCTCAGTTTCCTCATCTGTAGAATGGGGATAATAATGGTATCCATTACAAAGGATTGTTGTGAGGATTAAAAGAATTGTGCCTGGCACAAGAGTAAACACTCAATGAGTGTAAGCTATTATTATAATTATTGATTTTAAAATGATTTCTATGTGTGGCAGAGGGTCTCAATTATTTGATTTCTCCATTCCGTGGTAGTAATAGCTAGACACATAGCTAGCTAGCATAAAAAGTTTGTTTCCCAGACTCCTTTGCAGTTAAACATGGTCATGTGACCAAGTCCTGGCTAATGGAGGGACAAGCAGAAGTGATTTGTGTACCTTTTACTTTGTGTCCTTTAGGAGAAGAAATGTACCCTAATTTGGCACCTTCTGAATGTTAGACCCTGTTTTGAGCTCTTTGCATCCAAAGGAGAATAGATGTTTCTTGTTTTCAAGAAGCTCTCAATCCATTATTTCATTCAACAAGTATTTCATGGTCCAACTATGTGCAAGGCACTGGGCTAGGTTCTGGGGATTCAATGTGGGGAACAGAGAGGTAAGGCAACCGGTCCCTGATCACACAGCTTGTAAGTGGCAGCATCGGCATTCAAACCCAGCTCTGCTTGCCTCCAGAATTCAGGCTCTTGGCTGCATTCGTTTCTCCTTTACAGACAACCAGGCCTCAACTCCGTCTTTCTTAAAGAAGAAAGTGGAATAAATGGGTATGCTGCCAACCCCGGCCCTGTTTCGGTGTGGGCCCTCTCACTTACCAGCTGCGGGCCCCTGTGCATATGACTCACCCACCTTGCCCTCCCCTCTCAGTGAGAGTATCTGTAAAATGTGGCAGGTTGGGGTGAAGAGACTGTCCCAGATCCCAGGGGCCCAATCACTGATGTTCCTCTGTGGACTTAGAGTGTGACTGTGGTCAGCTCTGTCACGTATTAACTGTGTGGCCTTGGGCAAATTACTTTACCTCTCTGAGCTTTATTTGTAAAATGAGGTTGCCAATGCTAACATCTATTTTAGTGGGTTGCTAGAAAGAGTGTATGTGCCCATGGCAACCACCCAAAGCATGATGGTTATTATCACTGTTATCCTGGAGGTGCAGGTTCAAGGTTCAGATGGAGGAGGGGCTCCTTCAGGGACCTCTTTCTAACGTTACCAAAGGTAGAACTGACTTCCCCTCCATGTGCATTATTTGCACTTTTCATGGCCTCTTGACTAGCCCTCCCTCCTAGTCCTTGCCCACCCCACCCCCACCCCCACCCCCACCACCCTGTGTGCTGAGCGTCTGAACCCAGTGATTTGGGCCTGGGAAGGACAAGCCCAGTAGCACTTTGGAACTATAAGAGTTAAGCATCGGGCCAACTCACAGACGCAGAAAAATGCCACAAAGACATGGGGGAAGTAATTTCATCTCTGATAAGGAGTGAAAAAGGGAGCAACTCATTCCATGTGGCCGGTGAGAGGCTCGGGCAGGGTCCTCAGCATACAAGGCCGAGCGGGGCTGATGAATGACTGGCTGGCCCGGGGAAGGGCAGATGGGCCTTCTGAAGGCTTTGCAGGGATAGGAGAGAGCGAGGCAACAGGGAGGATCCGAATCCAGGATCAGGAGGGGGCGTTGCAGGAGCCCACCCATTTTGTCTTACAGGAGGCAACAAGAATGCATGTCAACACCTGTCATCTTCCGAGAAATTGCCACTTTCACTGGAGAGGGATGTGGGAAGGGCCACATTCATGGTTTTATTTAGGTTTGGGCTCAAATGCCACTCTTCACAAAGGTCTCCGTTGGCTTTGGATGGAAGTCCCAGTTATTCTCCAAAGTACGAATCCATTTCCTCCCTTTATCACCCCCAGAAATCGTCTTCCTTGTTTATTTCCTGGGTTAGTATGTCTGTCCTGCCTAGAAGGTGAACCCCACCACTGTGGGAGCAAACGGGCTTGCTCAAGGTGCCATGCCCCATGCTTCGTCTCGGGAAGGCTCCGTTCCCATCCTGAAGGAGACACGAGACATTCTCTAAGGAGTGATGAACTTCTCCTCTTCAGAATACAATCCAACCAGGCAGTGCATTGCTGCAGACTTCTCACTGGCAAATGGATGAACGGATCTCTTTAGAGGGGGTGAAATGGAAGGGTGGGTCTAACCCCAGAAATAGTGCTGGTTGGGGTCAGACCAGTCATGGGAATGGAAGGGAAACCAGGGGCCATGTTGGTGAACTCAAGAGATAGAAACGGGCCAGGCGGACACCTCTTGCCTGAGGTAAGAAGTAGGACGCCAGTCTGCGTGTCGCAGTTGGTCTACTGCAAGGCGGGCCTGGGCCGAGGTTGACGGTGTAGAGAGCCGCCTCCTCCTGGCTTTCATTTTAATCGGATAAAATTCCTGATCGCTTAACTCCTTTTTATGATCTTTAAAAAGCATCTCTGCCAGAGCCACAAATCCTTCAAGGGGCCATCCCGAGTGGGGAACGCTGTCGGCCTGCTTCCCACGTGGGTCCTTCGTGGGTAGTAAATCAGTCCTCTCGGCTCAGTCCGCCCTTAGAGCCAGAGATGGGAGCTGCTTGCCAGAGTGAGTCCACAGGCCATGGGCTCTCTGGAGAGTTGGGTCCTCCCTGTAGAAAGGGGAAGGAAGGGGGTGTTTGGGGGACCCTGGGGGGGATCATGTTCTCTATGGGGTTCCAGGACCCCGTGGTAACCCCAGGCCCAGTAGCTGGCCACGGGAGGGAAGAGGGGCTGATCAGAACGTGGGGGCTGCCCCCCTGGCAAGCTAGGGAAGGACAAAGCCTAAGAACAGGAGAGGTAAGCCTCATTAATGAGTGTTCTAGAGTCTAAATGAAAATACACTGGGAGCTCTACTCCTGAAGTAATCCATGTTTTTAAAATACAAATGAAAGAACACAGACAAGCCAAAAGAAACAAAATCTGTACATGCATGATCCCTCTACCCAGGCATAACGTTATTAACATGTCGTTTAGCTTTCCAATAATTTTATGCATAAATATGTGTGCTTTTTTATTGGAGTTATACAGTATACACTGTTGTATGACTTGTCTTTCTCACTTAGCCTATGTCAGGACGTATTTCCTTGAAAATAAATGTAGAGAGAGCTCCATCATCATTTTTGATCATTACATAAGATTCCAGTGTATGGATGGCATGTGATTAAATAGTGATTTAATCGAGCCACTATTGTTGACATGGAGGCCATTTCCAATGTGTTTGCACTCATGGAGAACAGGACCGTGAATACTCTTTTATAACACATCTCTGTTTTCACATATTTCTGCATATTCCTTTATAATAAATTAATTTCACGGGAATTGCTGGGTCAATGGATAGGCGCAGTTTTATGAAATCTTGATATATGTTGCCAAGAAGCCTTTCCGAAAAAACATATCGGTTCTCATATGAAGTTCTTCTGAGACGATACCGCAACAGAAATTACCTTAAAAGCAATCTACGGGTACACAAAGGTCATCAAACAATACAGACATATAAAGCGAAAGTTGCTTTACTGTTCCTTTCTAGAAGAGGTGGTATGTTCATAGCACTAAAATTAGGTGCCAGTTTCCATTCACTCCCGACACGGCCACCTAACTCCACTCTCTTTACAAAAATTGCTTCTGGTCTGTGGGCTCTGGGAGGGCAGAGGCGAACCTGCTTTGTTCATTTTTGTACCTATGTCAGGGCCTGGCACACAATGGATAGCTGCTGTGTAGGAACGTATCCCCCAACCTAAGAGTGTACAGCAATAAACACTGATTGTCTCATAGTTTCTAGGGGGCAGAAATCTGGAGTGGCTGAGCCGGGTGGGGCCGGCTCACGGTCTGTCCGGAGGTTGCCGCCAGGATGTTGGCCAGGGCTTCGGTCTCATCGGAAGAGGTTGGAGGGGGCTGGAGGGTCCACATCCAAGCGATTTCACTCACATGGCTGGCCACTCGCACTTGCTGTTGGCAGGGGGTCTTAGGTCCCTGCCGCATGGGATTTCCACAGTATTGCTTGAGTTTCCCCACACCAGAGTGACTGGCTTCCCCTGGAGAAGGGATCCAAAAAAAGGGGGGCCTGGTGGGAGCTGTCATATGTTTCATGACCCAGCCTCAGAAGGTTACCTACATCAGCTCTATCCAGTGTGGGAGGGTCTTACACGAGGACATCAGATCCACGTGACAGGGATCATTGGGGGCTATCTGGAAGGCTGGCTTCCACGTTTATTGAAATAAGCTGGGAAAAAAAAAATAATAATAGTGATTGCACAATGGAATCCTAGCCTCAGAACTCGAAGAGGCCACCGGAGTCCTCCAGCTTCCCACCTGTTTTGTGTAGCGATGGGATAATGACCTGAGAATTGAGTTTGGAACAAGCTGTGGTTTTGCTGTAGACGCTGCCAGTTTGAATGATTCCTGCCTGGGTCAGGATGGGCACGCAGCAGCTTACAACTCCCAAAGGCAGCTGTAACATTCCCAGGGGCTTGGGTCCTGTGGCTCAGACCACAGGCCCCGGGACAAGCTAGTTCTTGCCGCTCCAAGGAATGCCAGGCCTACATGTCAATCAAGACACAGTGGGTCATTTGGCCAAGGGAGGTCATGCTCGCTCATCATTGGAATACTCAGTAGTTTATGACCTCTATAAAGCCATTAGCCCCCAGAGATGAGGAAGAGTGGTCACCAGCACCCCCTGCCTCTCTGGGGTCCATTAGAATCAGGGTTATAAACTCCACCTCCTGCCATGGGTGACCGGTTTTATGATCAATCAATTCCTCATGCTTGTCAGCAAGTCCCAAGCATCCCACAAGCATAGAGACTAGCCAGATAACCAGGGGCACTTTGGGCACGTGGGCTCGATCCCCTAACCCTCTGTTTCCCCATCTGTAGGGAAAAGCGTTGGACTAGATCAGAGGCTCCCACAGTATTTTGCTTCTGTTGTGTTGATTTCATGTTTTGAAATCATTTCTCTAGCCATCAGAAATCCTTAAAAACCCGTTGCTCTTCCCCGTTATTACTTAGCATTCTTAAAGACCATTACCTCCGTATAAAAAGGAACATACACCCGACAATTGCACATTCTGACCCCCACAGGCCGGGCTGTACCCAGAAGATAGGGAGCCTTGGCCAAATACGCTTTTTTTCGGGGCCCTCCCTCTGTAAATAATTTGCGTCACCTAAAATCAGCATGTCAGGACCATTCCGGTAGCACGATTACATGAGGAAACTATCACGCAAGCCTGTGGATAGGATCACATCCCAAGCTGCCCTTCTGGACCTGGGGCCAGCTTGGACGCCCTGTGACAACCCCAGGGTGCAAGGCCTGCAGGTCCTTAGAACATCTGGCTCACTTCACGCATGAGCGTGAGGGTCAGAGAAAGCCACACAGGGGCATAACAGGGACCGAGACCCATGTAGAGCCCATCCAGACTCATAGCGCTCGGCTCAGACAGAAGAGCCACCCCTGGCTGGCCCCAAGCAGCAGAGAGGACTTGGAATATTGCCAGGAGGTAGTCCAGAGTACGGGGCCTGCCTCAGGGGCCCTGTTGCTCAGATCTCAGGGCCATCCATCCTGACCACAGGGTGATCAACGTTTCCATGACAAGTGGTAAATATTCTGGCCCAGAGTGAAGTCAACACATTTTTGTTCAACTGTGACGCCAGAGCACTGGCGAGTGAACGATTCTGTCCATCCATTGGAAATACAGCAAAAGTTGAGACTTGATCTTGGTACCATCTCAGACTTTCTGGGAACCAAAGACTCCAGTTATTGTACTCACTACACTTTATTGAGCACTTATTCTGTTCAAGACCCTTAAAACACACTATTTCTTAACCATTATAATAAGACTCCTGTAAGGAGTCCCTTTTTACAGACACTTAAACGGAGACTCATAACATCTTCTTCAGGCTGAGAACTGAAGTCGTCAGTGTCCAAGAATTATTCTCAAATGACTGTATCCAACGTGAAAAATTTATGTACTGAGAATGTTTGAGTGTTTTCTGTGAACTAAGTACCTAGTCCTCACAACAATACTTCAGGAGAGGAACTACCATTGCCACCACTTTACAGATGAGTAGACCGAGGCTTAGACACTGGCCAGTGTCACAGAGCACGTGCGTGATGGCCATTTCTCTGACCTCACTTCCCTAAGTTTCTACCTCGAGAAGCAGGTTTTCTGGAAGAAATATACTTGGGCAGCCAAGCTACTCTGCTTAGTCTTTGGAAATAAAACAAAAAACAAAAGCACCTAGACTTTAAGTTCTTGATGCTAACTCGCTCCACCTCTCTGAGGCTCAGCGTCTTCCTCTGCAGGTTGGGGACCATCTCCTCAGCTAGAGGTTGCTGTGGAGATGAAATGACCCAGGGTATGGAAGACGCTGGGTGAATAGGGACTTGCTAGCATGTCTGTTCTTAGCCCAAACTTCCCGAGGAAGTTTCTTCACGGCACGTGCAAACGGGCATGAAGCCCCCAGGTAAAGAGGAAGCGGACACATGCTATGAGAGAGGCCACTGATGGGAGTTGGTGGAGGCAGAAGCAGAATGGGTTGGGATTGGAAGAATTCATGCATCTGTGTCTCAGACTGGGTTTGCTGGACACAAACAGAATTGCCTGCAATGGTCAAACTGGCCGGGCACCGTATGGTTCCCATCATGCTGAGTTGCCACTGGAAGGGCATGACCTTGGGCAAAGGGCTCTCTGCAGCAGAGAAAGATCTGAAGGGGCTGTCTGCTCAGGCTCATCTGCTGACCGCCCTCCCTGCAGCTGGACAGCAAGTCCTTCCTTGAAGAAGGATCTGGAAGGCACATCTTTGTGTCAACCAAGCCTCCCAAGCTGGGGGTGTGGCAGCAAGGGCACTGGGGGAGGAGCAATGAAGTCATTGGGCTGAGCAGACAAACCACATGTTTAGTCTATTGCTGACCCCCCACATTTCACCTGCCCGAGGCTGGATACATCGCGTCTCCTTGTCCAAGTCCTGGCTGGCCGTGGAGAATGCCCTACAGCACGTCTCCATCTGGCTGCAGAGGTCGGCTCTCCGCTCTGCAGGATCCCTTGTGCTGGGGAAACAGTCATCTGTTTCCACTGGACGACCCATGGGTTCCCTGCCAGCCTCTTCATGACCAAAGGGCTTGGAATGGAAGCCTCTGAGGTTGTTTGTTGTTCAATCCCCAACAGCCGAGAGCCCAAGAGTTCAATCCATGGCCAAATAAGGCTTCCAAAGGCAGGCTGTTTCTGGGGAGCTGAGAGCAGGAATGATGGGACCCAAGCACTTCAGGGAGGCCTATGGGAAGCTCAGGATGGGGGCTGATGGGAAAGGCTGCTGAGGTCCTACGCTCTGCCTCTGTTTCCTCAGACATGCAAGGCTATCGGCACACCTTGCAGCTCCATGGATTTCTAGAACATCTCAAGAACAGCTCGGCATTGGAACCCAGAAGGGAAGGCAGTGAGAGCCAGAGTCCAAACAGAATGGCAGAAATGTGGGAATGACTGTGGTGTGAGTTGAAATTTGATGACTCAAAATAAGCCTATGACGAATAGTTATATATAAGGTAATGAACAATTTGTTATTGCAATATTTCTATAATTAAACTGTGTAAACATCTGGCAATGAAATATTATTATAGCTGATATTCGTTGCACACTGCTGGGTGCTTACAATAACCCCATAAGGGAGATACTATTATTATCTCCATTGTATACAGGTGGGGAAATTAAGTCCCAGAAAAATGAACTCACTTGCCAAGTTCATGTCAATAATAATCCATGAAGCCAGTTGGAGCAAGTAGCAGGCTTATCTGGCGTAGCCTAGCATGAGTCTGTTTTAAAAGCACAAAGTATAGAGCCACATCACTTGGGTTTGAGTCCTAGATGTAGCACCTATTAGCTGTGTGACTCTGAACAAGTTACTTAGTCTCTCTGTTCCTCAGTTTCTCAGCTGTAAAATGAGGTCAGTAGTAAGTACGTACCACAGACAAGTGTTGAGAGAACTGAATGAGCTAGCACCTGTGATGCTCTAAGAGCACCTGGCAGACCACAGGGATTTCATCAAAGATAGCCTTTACTATTATTTTGTACAGATGTGTTCCTACAGATGGTCCCAAAGCTCCCAGTCATTTGAATCCCAAGTGGGTAAATGAGAATCACAGTATCCTTTGACCACTGAACACAGGACAGAAGGGTCTGCTTTTTCATGGGAGGAGCTGAAAAGTCTCATTGCAAAGGAAAGGATAAAAACCATCAATGTTTGCAAAGAATTCACTAGCTACTATGTAACCTACATTTGGGGTTGGTCCCAGTTTCAAATATTCTGCCCCTCTGTAACCATCAACCACTGACATGGTGTACAAATACCAACCCTTTGGCAGTAAACTTTGTTCACCAGTCTCTTGTATTCCACAGTAAAAGAGAACTCCTTTTCATTGTATGCAGCCCAAATTGTAGCTAGAAATGTAGAGCTGCCAGTAGAGTACTTGCAACTTAGGGGTCTGAGACCTGGATTCAAATCTAGACTCTGCTGGTTATTTGCTGTGTAACTGCAGGCAAGCCACCTTCCCTCTCTGAACCTCAGGTTCCTTATTTGCAAAGTGGGGCTCATAATAGCTTTAGGTCACAGGGCTATTGGGAAAACTAAGAAATAACAAGTGTGGCCTGGTCCCGGCACCATGAGTGCTGGGTCATTTATTATTATTATTATTATTATTCCCCCACCATTGACAATTTTTTTCCTGTAACCCACGTGATGAACTACAGACAGACAGTTTGCATCCCATTTTCTCCTGCTGGGATGATAAACTAAGACACCTTCTCTCCACGGCAGAGAAACAAGACAAAAAATAACCAATAACCGAGCACAGCATTTAACCTGAGAGGGAGACCCAGAAGCAGGATTAGAAAGTTTGCAGAGCTGAAGTAGAGTGTCTATATTCACTTCTTTGGCCAGCTTTTTTTTTTTTCTCCTCCCACCCAGATCTCAGCCATGAGGGACCCAGAGCATGTGGGGTTATGGTTCTGATCAGCACCCCAGCTTGGAGTCCTGCACCCGGGCTCTGGATCAGGGGATGCTCACAGAGCCCGACGGGGGCTTGGGCTGAAGGAGACCAGGACGCAAGTTCCCACCAGCCAAGGCTCTTTGGCTCTTTGGCTCAGCTTGGAAAACATGCCAACGCTGAGGATCCTGCCCGGAATTCCTGACGTCCCCCAATGTGTTCTTTGCTTCTCTTAAGGCTGGGGCTCAGCACAAACCTCTCTTCTCAAACATCGCCTGAGCCAGTACCTTTGGGGCTGGGGCCTGTGGAGCTGGGAGCCCGGGCAGGGGGCTGGCTGCGTCTGATTCCCATCTGGTGGTTTCTGTTCTGGCAGGTGGGTGGGACAGGCACGGTTTCCTTTTGTCAGGTGGGGACCCTGAACTCACAGTGACGGTGCAGATGACAGTGGACGCTTCCCGGGCATCTCCTGTGTGCCCGGCGACATGGGACGTGCTTCTCAGATGCCGTCTCATGCGAGCCCGTTCATTTGTTCCATTTTACTCATAACGAGTGCAAAGCAGCACAGAAAAGTGGAGCCGCGTGCTCCGGGCCCCACAGCTGGTAAACAGCACTGCGAATGTGCTAGGCCATTAGTCATCGCCATGAGCATTCTTTCTGAACCTCATGCGTAGAGGTTCTGATTAGCTAATGGGAACACCATCCCTCCCTGCAATTACACACCCACACGGCTTAGACTGACAGGGTCTCCCAACATTTCCTCTCTTTTTTTATTGTCCCATTGACTAGGATAAGTGTTTCTTTTTAAATAAACAATTCCAGTGATCGATTGTTGCATTAAAAAGCAAACAAACAAAAAAAACCCCCCAAGTTTAGTCAAGTAAAACAATCATTTTCCTGTTTTCATAATTTTGTAGATGGAAGACGGTCTGCGCATGTTCCATCATAACTGACAGTTCAGCCCAGGGGGCATGCATGGGACGCTGGGATGGAGTGTCTGGAGCCACGTGTTTGCGGCCGTGGTTCTAGCTGTCAGCTTGGTTCCTTATTTCTTTTCCATCAGTCATCTATGGGCGCTGGGAAGCCCGAGACGGCTTCCCCACGTCATGTGTCTGTGCTAGGACGTCTGGAAGAGTTGGGGCAGCAGGCTCATCTCTCTCTCTCCCCGAGGGCCCCAGCACACGGCTCACCTGGGCTTCCTCACAGCATGGCCGTCTCAGGGTCACTAGACTTCTTACACGAAGGTCCAGGCCTCTAAGCGCCTGTGTTCCCAGAGGCCCGGGCAGAAGGATTCTTTGACGTCACCTTGGAAATCCCAGAAGGTCAGCCCAGATCCCAAGCGTAACAGCCCCATGTGGAGGTGTGGCATGTGGACATCCCTTCAAGAAAGAGTTTGTCCTTCACCTGGGAGCAGTGACTCCCATGGCAGCCTCCAAGTGTACCTATCACCTGCTAGAACCCCTGCAGCTCCCAGCCAAGGGGGCCTCCAGCCAGCGGCTGAGCACAGTGGGGTCCTGGCCAGGCCATATCTCCCCACTGCCAGACTCCCGGAATGACTTGTCTTTGCTCTGGAGCTCTGCACTGGGTCTCCTGTGCCTTTGTCCAGTGAGCGGCATGCTGCCAGCCTGGAGCTGCCCAGTTAGTTCTGCCCCCTTTCCCTTCATCTTCCAGGGCTGCTCCGTTACACCAAAGACACTCTAGCACTCCTAACTCCAACTCACCATCTTCCCAAGAGATCCAAGCTCACAGCCCGCCCCTCCCTGACTTTCCTGCGTCTGTCCTCCAATCCAGAATTGTCTCCAGTCCAGGGCTCGGCCTCCCCCAGCCGCCCCTCCACGCAGCGGTGGCAATGGGAGGAAGTCAGAGGCGATGGGGGGGCAGGGATGAAAGGCCAAAGGGTGGAGTGGTAGAGATTTCAGAGACCCCTGGTTCCTTCAGCCACCCCCTCCACACGCCCACCTGACCTGGCCTACTTCTCTCCCTCCCTCCTGCCCAGTTATCTGGATGGGGTGCCTAATTGAAATGGAAGACCTGTTTCGCTGTGCGACTACACGGTCTGATCTCCAATATGGGCAACCACAAAGTATGTGCTGCTGTTCCACATTCCCAGGGATCTGACACCGTGATTGATGCCCAGAGAATCTACTTCTTCAGCGGTCTGGAGCCAGTCTCCTGGTTAAGCCCTGCAATTGAAGATTCATCCAACACACCGGTCTTGGGTTAACTAACCTGAGAAGACTGAAGTGAATGGGGGTCTGGGTGGCCCCAAGAAACACCTAAAGGCTCGTGGGATGCTCAGATATGTGCTGTAAGGCTGCCTTGCACATAAGTCCTGAGATCTTACCCGCCCACAAAAACTGGAGGAGAAAGGAGGTCTGCGTGTGACAGAATACGAACAACTCCCTGACCACGTATCCAGGCAGGTCCAAACCAGAGGATCATTGTCTCAAAAGAGAAGGGATTTTTTTTTTTTTTTCATCACAAATCCCTTGAACACCTGGTAAAAGATGCGGATCTTTTAACCATGGATGCATAGAATTGCACATACTATTTTAGTAATAACAATGAGTGACACTTACAAACAGACAGGTTCTCTTCTAGGTCCTTAAGTTTACTCATTCAATCCCATTAAGCCTCAGGAAGTAGATACTATTATCATGTCTATTTACCCAAGAAAGCTCAGATGCCAATCGAGGCAGCTGGGACTTGAACCTGCAGTTTGAGGTCAGTGGCCATGCTCCTAGCTGCCACCCCTCACTGCCATGCAGGGTCTCTGGAACACATGGGTACAGGCACCCTGGTCACTTCCACACTCTTGAAAGAGGGGATGGGGTGGACTGTATGCAGCTCTAATAGCCTTCGCACTTTAGGGAAAAGGCTTTCGTGTCGCTTGGCACGTTCACACATTTGGATATTAAGAATAGACCTAGAGCTGAATATGAGAGCAGAGCTAGAAGGAATAGAGTCGCTCTGTACAGAATGGAGTGCGAAGACTTTGGAGTTCCATGAGGTGGGGTGTAAAGAGAGGGGGGTGTAGGAATGAGAAGAAGAAATAGAGAGAAAACAGGCAGAGTGAGGAGCTGGGGAAAGTTCATGAGGACAGACTGTCACATACAGTGCAGGGTCAGTGACCAAATGCCCCAGAAGGGTTTGGTCAGAGACTTTGGATGATAGGGATGTCTGTTTGTAATCTGAATTTCAAGGATAGTTTTGCCATGTAACTTCCCTTGGTATCTTTCAGTCTTAAGTAAAAGCTTTGACCTAACCAGACAACCTAGGAGATTGTTTTTGCTGTTATTTCTTGCTTGGTTTTAAATAAGGAAGAGTTGAATTCATATATGGGTGGGCTGTATGAAAAAGAAACAACATAGTGACCAAGAAACTGAATGGTTTAAACAGACCCTGACACTCAAGGTAAAGGTTGACACTGAGATCCTGAGTCCCCTGGAAGGGGCAGGCATCTTGGGTGGGGCTTTAAATTTCTATAGGGCCTGGAAGGGGTGGGGGGTGGGGGGTGAGTCAGCCTTGTATAAAACGGACAGGGCAGGGAAATCCCAGGTGACGCTGTTTACCGTGCACATGGTCTTCAAAGTGTGGTCCCTACACCAGCAACAACAGCAGCACTTGGAAACTTGTTAGGAATGCAAAATCTTGGGGCCCGCCCAAGATCTTCTGAGTCAGAAAGTCGGGGGGTGTGGCCCCATCATCTGCAATTGACAAACTCCCCAGGGGATTTCGATGCAGCTAAACTTGAAAACAGACATGGTAAGCCCTCGGTGGCTTTGTGTTGAATTAATGAATACAAAGCTGGTGGAAACACAGTACACTTGTGGGTAGCCTCTTTTTATTTCTTAAAAACAAAAGTTCAACTCCGCACTAAATCATAATTCATCAACAGCCAGGCTTCTAGCCCAGAAGCGCTGTGCTTGAGTGGTTTCCTATCAGCCTAAACCAGCTCGCTTGCATCCCAGGGCATAGGTTAAGCACAGGTGTCTTTGGGTCATCCAAAGAAAGGGGGTCCTCCGGGCTTCCCTGCTGGCAGATTGCCCACTAGACCGAGGATGTTGTTCTGCTCCTCGATGGGTAATGAGAGGATAGCAGTTGCTTTTGTTAAACATGTCCCTGGACTTAAAAAAAAAAAAAAAAAGAAAGAAAAATCATTCACCCTGGCAGATTGTTTCATAGAGGGACAGCTCATTGCCTGTCAAGCCAGGATATTAAATTAAGCAATTTTCATCAGATAACACATTTTCTGGTTCATGTAAATGTCCCACAAATCGCTGAGCTCATAATTCAGCCCAGTTGAAAGCGAGACACGAAACCGTTTCACTTTGTAGATGGGTCGTTGGCTATCTGTCTATCCATCTATCTATCCATCTACCATCTACCTATCTATCATTTATCTATCCATCATCTGTCGATCTATCTACCTATCTATCTATCATTTATTTATCATCTATCTATCTATCTATCGGCATCTATACATTTGCTTTTTCTCATGACTGTAAAGAAATTCATGGTCTATAGGTAAAATTGAGCATATACACTGTAAAGGTGATAATAAATTTCCATTGGTGACCCCGCTCCCAGTAGATAGTGTGTTAACATTGGCCTTGGGTCTACTTCAATCGTTATTAATTGATTACTAGCTGAATGCCTCCAGCGGTCCCTCTAAAAAAAGATCACTATTTGGGCAGGCCCTGTGTCCCGTTTGGCTCACCCTCATGGTCCCCTTTAAGAGGATCATTTCCTATGGCTTCCATGGGTACGAAGTGAGGACCAGCTGAAATATCTTTGACTGCTCGGTGATGACATCCTCAGACTTAGGCTGATTCTCTTTTCTGGGTGGAGAAAGATATACCTTTCTCTCTGTGTCACTTGCTTCATTAGAGAAAAAATAAATCCTGCCTAGATTTACGTCCGACTCTTAAGAGACCACTTAATGGAACAGTGACAAGAGTAAAGGTTGGATCTACTCGTCCCTGAGGAGTTGCCTCACCTGGACAGGATTTAATGGTGACGGCTCCACTTTGGGGTCCCCTCCTGTCATTCCTTAAACAAGCTGACTAGAGAGAAGGAGCCTCCCCATGGTGCATCTTCCCCTTTTAGGGTGCAGTACCCCATAGTGTGCTGCCTACTATGGGGTGTTGCATTTTGGGAAATGTCCTGTAAGGGAAGGCTGCCCCTTGACCCGTCCTCAGAACGTTGAAACCCGTGGGTCCGCTGTGTGCAGGACATCCTCTCTGATGTCTAGCCCCGTCTCTCTGGTCACTAAATGAAGAGGGCGCTGTGCTGTCCCCTGCTCTGCTGTGAAGAGCTCAGTGGCTGTGGGGAGAGTAAGAGGTGTGAGTGTGAGTTGGGGGTCGCTGCACGTTCCTATTGGAGGTGCAGGAATCTTTCTGGAAGTTCTCTCCTGGATCTCCAGGGGCTGTGCCTCTAACTTTGATCTTCGAGACCAGAGCTTCACAGAAAAGTAGAAAACATTGACGTGATCGGGAAGGAGGGAGGATCGTGCTTGGGGTTTATTGCCGGAATGAATAAGGAGGAGACGGGAGGTTTGGAGCCACTTCTTGCCCATGTGCGAGGTCAGAGGACAGGCTGCCGTCCTTATAAAGACTTAATGGCGGGATTCAATTTGGAGAAAGGGTTTGAGAGACCGGGAGCAGAACAAAGAGGCTCAGGCAGGACTGGGGCGTGGGGAGGTAGTGTGAGCTCCCACCCAATCACACATCTGCTTTGTAATCCAGCAGAGTTTCCCATCTGCACAATGGGAGGAATCCTCATATCTGCTCCTCTAAAGCCACTGTGAGAATAACATCGGCGCATCCAGGTGCTGCTCCTGGACCTGTGACTGGCACTGGGTATCCTCAGCTGACTCTGGCTCATGGGCCCAATTTGACCACCATCTGTTTTTATAAACAACATTTTAGGGGCTGCGGCCATGCCCATTGGCTTGTGTACTATCTATGGCCACTTTCCTAAGGCAATGGCAGAATTGCATCATTGGGACCGAGACTGTGTGGCCCCCTAAACCAGAAATACTTACCATCTGGCCCTTTACAGAAAATGTTCTCCAATCTTTACTGTAGAACAGTAGCCATTTGCATCCACATTACTAACATTAATCCCATAGAGAGATGATAAAACTAAAGTGAGGGGATGTCACTTGGTTCAGCCACCAGGGAAGACAGCGTGGAGGTTCTTCAAAAAAGCAGAAGTAGAACCACCCTTTGATCCGGCAGTTCCACCCCTGGGAGTGTACAAATGAAAGCAGGATCTTGAAGAGATATCTGTACCCACGTGTTCATTGCAGCATCATTCACAACCGGCAAGACGTGGACACAAGACACACACCAAGCGCCCGTCCACAGATGAATGGGGAAAGAAGATGCGAAGGCAAATATACGCGTATGGTTCCGTGGCTGGAGACGTCCCAGACAGCCCGCATGGCTCTCACTATTACCCAGCCACGAGGAAGCAGGGAGTCAGGCCATCTGTGACAACATGGATGGACCTTGAGGACATGATGGGAGTGAGACAAGTCAGACAGAGAAAGACAAACACTGTAAGACGAGGCTTATCTGTGGAGTCGACAAAAAGCAAAACTCTTAAAAGCAGAGCAGAATGGTGTCAGCCAGGGGCTGGGAGTAGGAGAGACGTGGTTTAAAAGCACAAACTTGCAACGAGGAGATAAATAAGTCCTGAGAGCTACTGTTCAGTCTAGTTAGAGACTGCAGACCACAAATGATGTTATCATTATCGAGTAGCTAACAAAGTAGATTGTAACTATTTCCATCACAAAAAAGGCCGTTATGTGAGGTGACAGAGGTGTTAGCTAACGCTAATTGTATTGCATTATAAATGTACCTAAGCCATACGTTGTACACCTTAAACTTACGGTGTTATCAGTCAAATATATTTCAATGAAAATACTTTTTTTCAGGAATACAATAAGGATACATATGTCATTTGAACATGTTTTAAATGACCCTATGTCTGACAGAAAGGAATGCTGGTTCGTTAAACCATCCATCGTTGTAATGGAATTTCACCTAGAATTTTTTTAATGACATGGAAAAATACTTACATACATGGAAACGCACACACGTTTACACACGCATGCACACTCCGTACTCACTATGTGTTTGGCATTTGCCAGGTGTTACATAACTTCATCCTCAAACATCCTTTTGAGGGAGGTGCTGTTTTTATCCCCGCCTTATAGATGAGAACATGGAAGGTCACAGGGTTTATGCAAATGATACCTCCTAATTTACACAGGTAGTAAAAGGCATATTGAGAACACAGCCTCTCCCTGGGTGTAAAAACAAACAAACATTCAGTGGGCAAAACAGTACATGCGATAACATCTAATTGTTGAAAAAAAAGATGGGTATGAAAGTGTGTGGGCACACAAGTGTTAACAGAAGTCCTTTGGGGGTCGTAAAGGAATAGGTAACATATGAACACTTTCTTCTTTAGAGCTAAGAATGTCTTCTCTGGAACACGTGGAATAAATGGGGAAGTGTCTGTTACCATTTGCCAACCTTTTACCCTTCAGACCTAATTACCAGCTAGACTAATAAGGTTTGAAAGTGAAGGTTCACTTTGGTAGAATGAGATTCCCAAGGGAAAATCAGGGTACCACGGAGCCTCCCGATTTCCCGCCATGCCTCAGACTGCCCCCACCCCAGGAAGTGGCAAAGCCACTGCGCCCTCCTCTCTTCCTTGGGGGTAGGTCTGTGACTGCCTCCCACCTTTGAAGAGCGCTGCTGCTTTTTATAAATATTCTGGAAGCATCGCAGGCCTTTAAAAAAAAAAAAAAGCCACTTAGAAGAGATACGTTTTGACAAATCGAGGAGTCCATGAGATCATTGTCCAGATTTTTATTGTATTTTTTTTCTTACTCCAGAAAGTGGGAATTCATCCAAACCAGAACGACGGCCCTGTTACATTTCTGAGAGAATAAAGGGATCTGGCCCAGTCCTGCGAAGCAGCCGGCAGCCACAGATTCTTCTGGCTGAGATGTGTTGCCAAAGGCCTGTGTTGCTTGCAGAACGTGGCTGTTTCTGTTTCCATCTGCAACGATGGCTCCTGTGAGTTATGAGCACTCCCTGGCTCAGGTATTCGAGTGGGGACTGGGGAAGGAGCGGAAGGTGAGCGAGGCCAGGGAACGCCAACTTGGAAAAGACGCACTTAAGCAGTACCTGTCAAAACAGGCTTTGTTAAAAATGTCTTCCCCCTTTGGCTCCATTTTTAGAAACTTTTATTTTTTTAAAGGCTTAGACCCACCAAGCCTCTTCCCCTTGGGGTATGGTTTTACTATAGTGAACTCACCCGGGTGGGACTGGAAATGTATATTAATCGAGCAACGATTTACGGCACATGCTCTGTGTGTGCTGGAGACACATCCGTGCATGGGCACACGGGTCCCTGGAGTTATGGATGCTCCGAGTGAGGGTGGAAGACACACAGTCTAATGATGCCGGGGGTACAAAGCATTTGGGACCATGCTCTGGGTGATGGGTGCACAGGCCGGGGGTCAGAGGAGACTTCTGAGAGGTGGTGACAACTGGGCTGAGGGGATAGAGATGGGGTTTGGGGTGAACAAGGGCACCTTGGGCAGCGGAACAGCTTACATGAGAGTGGAAGGAGGAGGGGCGGTAGAGACAGCTCAGCACATCCGAGAAACCAGTTTCTAACCGTAGGGTCAGCCAGTCCTATCGAATAGCCCAACTTCAAACTGGACTTAAAGTGGCATCACCTGCCATCTCTCAGGGAGGACCTGTAAATTGGCCTCTTTTTTCTTCTTCCGTTTTTCTGTCCCAGGCGGCCCTCAGTGGCCTCTGAGTTCGAGCAGGTGGGGGCCCCGCGGGGAGGTTCTGGCTTGACAGATGCTCTCGGGAGACGGCTCTGGGCGCTCTACCCCGACTTGGCCTCTCACGGGCCCTGCACGGCCTCTCACTGGGGAGCCTCAGCTGCCTCTGCTCGGCCCAGGCTGAGAGACCATCACCCTGGCCCATGATGTACTTAGCCTTCCCGTAGCCTCCCGGAGGCTGGCCTTGGCCTTGGCCTCTGCAGGGGCCCCTGTTGTCTGAGAGTGAGCCACACCTGCTCTGTCACACATGCAGCCCACTCCAGGGCTGTTCGCCACTCCCAGAACCCTTTGCTCCAGCACATTCTGAGAGCACAGGCCTTTCCTAAGGCGGACACCTCTTTCCGCTGAGTAGATAGCCAGCTTGCTCTTGGGTCCTTTCTAAATTTGGGGTGGGAGCCAGAGAGAAGCTCCCCTTTCCTCCACACTGCAGGGCTTGCATTAGGCTCTCCGGGTAGTGCCCTTAAAGTTCCTTGTTCTTGCTCTGCAGTGTAGTGTCATCTCCACCTTACTCCTCAGGGGACGTAGAATTATAGTATAAACCCCCTCAAAGAACTGTATGCTCCTTAGCTCTATTCTGCGGACCCTTACACTTGATGAAGGCAAAGGATACAGAAGCCACATAACTATGGAGGTGCAGAAATAGTTCGTAGAATTAATTCTGCTTCGGAATTTCTGTGGCACAATCTCTGTCACAAATCACGTGGTGACAATGTGTGCTAATAGTCCTGCCTCTTCCCCCTTCCTGGCCTTCTAAGCTCTTTGTCCTGTGACTTCACCAGGAAGTAGAGTCTAGTTCTCTACCCCTTGGAGCTGGCTGGCCCTGTGACCTGCTCAGGCCTGTAGACTATGGTGCAGGGGACTGTGTGTCACAACTGAGCCTGGGAGCCAGGGTCCTTGTGTGTTTCTTCTCTCTCCCTTCCCCCACGAGGGCCATCGCCGTGAGAACATGCCCTGTCCAGCCCCCCGGAGGATGCGAGCCCAGGGGAGCGGAGCTGAGCACCCCAGCTGCCCAAAGTCCGCAGATCAGTTCCAGCCAAGACGAACAAGCGGCCCAGCACTCGCTCTGATGCACGAGCCATGACTAGTGATGGTTACAGGCCGCCGAAGCTGTTATTTATTATTCAGCATTACGCTGGCATTAGGTAACTGAGAAGTATCTGATAGCTACAGCCTGAGGCTTCCACCTATATGTTCCATGGCCTCGTAAATTTTGCTCCCAAACTCTAATCTCCAACTAAAAAGAAAAAAGTACTCCTCTCCTCCCTCCAGGCCTTTTTCCCTGACACTTAAAAAGCTCCTGGCATTTCACGTATTTCTCCATGTACAGTGATAATACAGAGTGTGCTCTGTGTAACCCGACTTCCTTGAAATGCTCCGTGATGTGAGGTGTCCGGGGTCATTTCCGTTTCGATGTTGCTCGGGACCAGAGCTCAGGTCGGGTGAGTGAATCAAGTGCTTACGCCACACAACCTAAAAGGGGCGCCCAAAACCCCAGGAATCTAGATGAAAACGATGTTGACAAAATATTTTTCTTTTTTTAAATTTATTTTTATTGTTTTTGACAGAGAATGAGAGAGAGACATACAGAGACAGAGAGAAGGGGGGAGGACCCCAAGGCAATCTCCATAGTTGCACATCATGGGTTTTTCCACAGGTGGGCGGGGCTGCACAGGGCAGGAACTGGGCCGGGGTCTCACCCCAGTGAGAACTGAACTGAGGGCACTCCCCAGTTCAGCACATGGGTCCACACGGGCCGGGGCCGGGATTCGATCCTCGGTCCCCAGGGCTGCAAAGTGAGCGCTTAACCCACTGAGCCATCCCGGCTTCCCCAACAAAATATTTTTCAAAATAAAAATGAATGCAATATAATCCACGATGAACAAAACATCACAATTTTTAGATAAAGACAAGATTACTAGTAGTGCTGCGTCGTTTCCATTAGAGCCTGAGGCAAAAAAGAAAAAAGAAAACCATCAATGCTGCTAGTTGTTTGATACCGTCTTCCCCCACCCTGTATAGTGCATATTATCGTAGTAAAGGCTCTGAGAAGTCCTGCAGAAAAAAACAGCTGCTGAGATTTCTTAAAAGCGTGAGGCCGTGGGGAAAGAAGCAGCACAGAGAGCTAGGGGAGATGGTGGTGGCTGCACCCACTTTGGAGTCCCTACGAAAATTTGGACTCAACTTTTGAAAGAGGAAAAGAGAAAGGAAAGACAGACCGTGGGCCTTCCATGTTCACAGAGCACAAGGATGCATGAACAGTGGTATGGGGTGACAGTTAAGGAAGCAGGCTTTGGGGTCAGACTCCTGGGTTCTCATCCTGGTTCCGCCCCTTGCAGCGGTGTGACACTCAATTTCTTGTTGCCTCAGTTTCCCCTCTTGCGGGTTTGGATGTGCTTTGTAAAATGCCCAGGCCCACAGCAGGTTGTTTTAATTTTCATTCTCAGTGCCTTGGAGGGGTCTTTGACCGCATTGGTCTCAAAGGCCCACAGCTTGGAGTTCTTTAAGGATTGAGAATTAGGCAACAGGTTTATGTCACCCACGGTCACAAAGGAACATGAGCAGAACAGAGACATCTGCTCAGTTTCAGCTGCGGGGAGATGCGTCTCCGATTTCTGGACTCGGACTGACGCTCACTATGGGAGGGCCGGCCCCCCGGGCCACTCACCCTGGCCTTGCGCAGGGTGGAGCGTGACCACTCTGACTCCCTCATCAGGGATCAGGGCCCTGGAGTTCCAGAACATTCCTGTTTGTTGTTTCACATTCAGAGCAAAGGCCACAGATACTGTGCGAGAGGCAGGAGTCTGTGCCAACCTTCCTCCCCAGGTCCGATGTTTGCATCCCAGAGCTGGGGATCCAGAAGCTTCGAGAGGACACACGTGGGCAGGGCAGTGAAGCCTGAGACATCCCAGTGTTGATGAATCAAGCCAACCCAATGGGCCAACTTCCTCCGAGCCCACAGGGGCCTTGCCCGACTGGCAGGTGGTGAGTGGAGACCACAGAACCACTTACGGAGCCATGTGCCAGCAAGGAGGGGGCGCGCTGGGGGCCCCTAAGACAGCGCCAACTTGTGAGGCTGCGCTGGCTTGTGTGAAGGGGGACCCCACGTGCCAACTTGCAGTATTTGTTCAAAGACGCCCCTCGCGAGAAAACAAGTTGATAAAGATGCTAAGAGGCTGGGATCTGGAAACGGACTCACCTGGGTTCCAGTTCTGCCTCTATCACAGCTGTGTGGCTTCAGGCAAGTTGCTTAACCTCTCAGGTGCTCAGCTAATGTTTGAATTAATCCTCCCTGGGAGGCGCTTCCTAACTGTTCTCACCAGAGATAGCGATGCCAATGTTCTGAGGTCACACAGCTTCTTGTGTGTGTTTAAATTAAAGGTCTCACCTAACCAAACCAAACCAACCGAACCAAACCATAATGCTATCAAGTGATCTATCCATCCATCGATCCACCCACCTATCTCCATCTATCCATATCAGCTGATCTATTAGTATCTATATTTATATACCAATCTAAAAGTGGGTTTTTATGAGAGACCCTCAGGCTTATAACTAGCTTTTTAAAATTTGACAATATATTTCAAAATTCTTTCATGTTAATAATGAACACACACATTACTATAATCACTGTAATCACTGCAAAATAACTGACCAGGTGGCTGTGTTTATTAAGTAATCCGCTATCTGTGGATATTTCAAGTTTCCCAATTTTTCTCTCTTTTATAAGCACTGCGAATGTAAATGCACCCACATCCTCGCAGACCTTCGTACTCATTCCCTGGGTCCGTTGCTAGTTCTGGGATAGTGGGGCTGACCGCTACGCCCTTTTGGAATCTACGTTGCCAGGTTGTCTTCCAGGAAGGGCACTCCTCGCAGCCGTGCGTGCGCGTACCTGGCTCCCTGTGTCTGCCCCAATGCTGGGTGCTCTCACTGCTATTCTTCTAGAACAAGCTTCCTTGTTCTAATTCTCGGCCGGCACTGGGTTTGCAACAGCATGTGCCATGCAGCATGCTGTCACAGGTCACCTCTTCAAGTGGGGGGGGGAGTCCCTTAGGGCCGGGTGTACCAGTGGTCAACTTATAGAGTAGAGATCCTGGTGCCTGTGGTCACAGCTCATGATGGATGGATCCCGGAGGGCTCCCAGCTCCTACTCCCAGCCCCCAACCTCACCATCAGCCTCCACAGCCAGGTGGGAACCAGAACCGGTTCTCACACTAGACTTGCTACTGGCTTGCCATGAGACCTTGAGCAAACGGCTCCTATTTCTCCAAGTGGAAACGGGGAGGAATAAAGCCTTATCCAGGTATAAAGTTCAGTTTCTGTTCTGTAAGTTCCTGATTTATTACATGGCTCCATGACTTACAGCCTCAGCAGGATGGGCACCCCCTTGAAGAGGGGGTTCTCTAACTGCCCTGCCTGCAGGGACCCTTGTTCTTCGATTTCCTTCTATGACAGCGGCGCTCAAAACAGGGTCCCTGGACCAGCAGCATCGGCATCACCTGGAAAGTGGTTAGAAATGCACATTTTCAGGCCGCTCCCCACAGAGCCTGTGATTCAGAAATCCTGGGGTTGGGGGTCCTGTGATCTGGGTTTTAATGAGCCCTCCTGGTGGTTCTTGTGAGAACCAAATCCAAGTGTGGGAAGCTCTGCTTTAGGCGCCTGGAGCATGTTTCGCAGAGGCCATTGTCAGCCGTCATTACTTATTGTCCACACGGCCCAGCGACCATGTGCCGGGCACATGCTGATGGTTTGACATCCTGTCTGAGCGAGTGAATGCCCGCAAAACCTGTGAAGTGGCTGCTGTGAAGTTTATCTCCATTTTACAAATGAGGACACGGATCCCTAGGGGAGTTAACTTGTCAGATGTCACGCAGCAATTAAGTGGCAGAGCTGGGACTTGAACCCATCTGTCTTTCCAAAACACGTGGTTTCACAGACAGCCCCCACATGCAAGGGCAGGAAGGAAGGATTGTCCTTCAGGTCAGGAGACCAGCTCCTGCCACCCGCCTCTGTTTACATATCAGGATCCCCCGGGGACTGATGTCTGGGCAGTGCAAACCCCACACCTTTAAGGTTTAAGGCTCCCCAGTCATCCCAATGCACCCCGAAGATTGCAGACCACTGAGTGAATGCGTTTTCTCCCCAGCTGGGAGGCTTCCACCTCCCCCTTTCCTTCTGCCCAATGCTGCACCCACCACCAGCACATAGGATGTGTGCTCTGCTCTCCGTGGGAAGAAACCACAGAACAAGCCGTCGATTCATAAAGGCACCCTCTGTGGTGCGTAGCGGTCTGACCGTGGAACTAGAAGTCTGACCGTGGAGCTCACAGCCATGTTACGAATGGGGAAAGCGAGGCTCCCGGGGGCCCATGAACTTCCCAAGGTCTTCCCTCAAGTCCTGGTGGGGAAGGGTCTCTCAACAGCCCCTCCCAGCAATTGCTTTTTCCCCCCAGCCAAGCGGCCCGAAGCTTAAACCTTTCACTTCGAGAGAAGCTCTCAAAGTCCTCTTGCGGTTTTGATTCCCTCTTTGCAATAGCACTTTGCATTTTCCCCTAAATTCCTTCCAGCTGTCAGGTAGGAGAGCCCCCTGATAAGGATTTCCCCAGAGTGGGAGCGAAACATTTACCAGAGGTAACTGAACACACCAGGCTCCCTCCCCGGCCCTCAGCCAGCATATGGAATATATTGTGGTTGCAGGGAAATATATTTTAAGAATTTCTCCTGCATCTTTTCAGATACATTCCACCCAGGATTACTACAGGTGTCATAAAAAGTGGGCTTTCGCTCTTTCCCCCTGAGGAGGGGGCTCAGTCAGCTCCAAGCGTGGGGGAGCCAGAACCCCCCCTCTGCCCTCAACTGCAGAAGGGGCCTAAGATCTCCAACCCCCAGGTTCGGTGGCTCCTCTTTTTCCTGGTGGCTGTGTGTTGGCGGGGCTATTGGTAAGAATGATAAATATTGACTGAGTCCCATCCCCCAACTCTAACTCAGCCCTCAGCACATAGCGTTTCCTTCCAACCTACTGTGCGTGCCTTTGGAGTTTTGTTTGTGTTCTGCCTTCTTCCCTCCTGAGGGCAGCAACTTGCCCTGTGTCCTGGACCAGCTTCTAGAACATCGCCTTTCACATAGTTGGGGCTCCGTCCATATTTGAGGAAAGAACGGGCTGACCTTTTCACATTCATACTATTATGTAATGCTCCTCGATTGGGGAGGCTCTGTTGTGAGCCCCCATGTCATAGGTGAGAGGAGTGAAGCACAGAGAGGTGAAGCAACTGGACGCAGGTCACACAGCTCGTATGTGGCAGATCCTAGATACACGTATGGGTCCATGGAATTCCAGAGCCCCTAGGAAACACAAAAGGGCTTCCGGAGGCTGAAATTTTGCATGGACACTGTAGTGCCCATTGTGTGTCAAACCCTAGGCTGAGGGCCAGAGCTCCAGAATAGACACAGTTGCTGCCTACAAAGAATGTGCTGTCTACGGATGGAGACAGATAAGGCAGCAAGCAATGACAGCGCTGTGTGGTCAGTGTTGTGACAGGGGATCCTCAGGGGACCACGGAGCACTGAGGACACGTCTTTGCCAGAGCCAGGGAAAGCTTCCCAGAAGTGACAGTTCACATCATCATCATCTTCTTCTATGTCACCCTCATTGTCACTGCCCTCCAGGTTGTAAGTCACTGAGATAAATGTCTTTGTTCCCTATGCCCTGTCAGCTTCTATCCGTATTTTTAATGTAATTCTCAAAATAACCCATCAATAAATTACTCGGCTCGTTTTATGGATGCATAAACTGAGGCTCAGTGAGTCTACATAACTTGCCCAAGTCTTGGGGTAAGAGGCCACACTGAGAATAGCTCTCTCTTCTTCCTGGCGTTAGTCGTTGCCTTTCTTTTCATTTGAGACCCAAAGGATGTGAGTGTGGAAGGTCGGTCGTGGCAGCGAGTCACCCAGATAAAGGGCGGAAATGTTTGACGCTGTGGGAACCTCGCGGGCAAATGCTGAGAAGCGAGAGTTTGATCTATAAGGGAGAGGTAAGCAAAGGATTTTTAGAAGCTGGGTCCCGGGGCCCAGGCCACCAACTTGGTGACCTCACCCAAGATGTAACAGGATCCAGACACATGCGCGGGCTCCCCTGGGTCTGAGCAGCAGAAGCCGTGCGCTTGGCATGGGGTGGTTCGTTGGGCAGTGGGAGTCATAGGCAGGGCCATGACCTGAGGCCGGGGTGGGCAGAGGTGGTGGTGACACTCAGGCCAAACCCCTTCCTCAGACCCATTTCTCCGACTGGTCCCAGAGGTCACATCAAAACGCCAGCCTCCGTTCCCAGGCCCCATGGGTCTTCCCGGCCTTGCCTTCTACCGGATAGATGGACCTCGCCCCCACATGGTTGGGGTCCCTGCACTCAGAGGCCGCTGCAGCTTCCCGCCCTAACTGCACCTGGCAGGGCCTGATTTCGGACCCTCTCCCACCTGGCCACTGGCCCTGGGCCCCTATTGAAGCCAGATCTCTATAATGACTAGCCTGGCCACCCCTTCAGATCGTATAGACTCAGATGCTCAGCCCGTATGTCCTTCTGGAAGGACCCCACCCACCGCGGGTCTAAGTGGGCAATGAACCATGTGGTTTCTTTCTGAGGGACCAGCCGACTCCGTGATGTGATTCCTTCACTAGTGGATCGGACCAGCTGATAGAATTGGGCCACAGCGGGCAGGGCCCTGTGAGCCATCGGCGGCAACAATAGCCCATTCGTGCTCCGACAAGATACCAGTGACCTGGGAGGACTTGGCATTGAAGACATGCTGCGTCCTCTGTGGCTACCTGCTGTGCTGTTACATACACACTTTTTCAGTGTACTCCTTTTATTGCCTTTGGTGATATTTTCACTATATTTTTTGAGTTGGTTTCTTAGCGGTTGCTCTAGTTTTACAATATACACCTTACTTTATCACAATCTCCTTCAGATCAATGCTAATTTCACTCTGGTAAAATATCTAAACTTTAAGACAGCTCCATTTTCTCCCCTTTCTTTGGACTTGGTTCTTTAAAATCTGCTTGTTATGCAATGCAGACAATGTATATAAAATAATCATAAAGTTGTTTAAATACATGGAGCAGTTCTGGGAACCAGGCTCTAGGCCAAGCACCCCTCACAGCCGATATCATTTCACCTTAAAAACAAAACAAATCCATAAGGTGGTACTATAATTATGGTATCTGCACCGTAGAGATAGGAAAATACAGTCTTGAAGTGTGTGAGCCATTTGCTCAAGGACGTGTGGCTAGCAAGTGGTAGAAATGGAATTCTAACCCATGCACTGTGACTCTTCACAATTTTGGTAACAAACGAAGCTATTTCAGGTCTGATTACACGGTGGCAAACCCAGATTCACTCTGTAGCATTGAGTGCTCGAGGCTGAATTTTAAAGCTGTACTGTGGCTATGAGTGGTTAGGCTTTTCCTTCCAGAGCAGTGTTCAGTTCAAGTTGATCAACACTGAGCGAGCACCCATGATGGCACCAGGGCAGGGGAGAGGGACGTCACAGATGTATTTGTTAGATGCTCACTTGTGTCCTGACCACTTCTCACTTAGTAGGCCCTTCTCTCAACCCCTCCTTCATGCATTCATTTGTGAAGACAGCGGATGGTCCCAGGAAGGAAGCATTAAAAATGCAGCCAAGGGGAAGCCGTGAGGGCTTAGTGGGTTAAGTGCTCACTTTGCAGCCCCGGGGACCAAGGATCAAATCCTGGCCTCGGCCATGTGGACCCATATGCTGAACTGTGATGAGCTTCCCATGCGGAAGGGTCCCAGTTCAGTTCTCGCCCACCCCCCGCTCACCCCCCACCCCCACCCCAGTTTGGCCCCTGGCTCGAAGGGGCATGCTTCCCACGTGGGAGGCCCCTGGCCTAGTTTCCGCCCTGTGCGGCCCCCGCCCACCTGTGTGGAACAAAACCATGTGGAAAGCTGATGAAGTTCAACTATGGAGACTGCTCTGGGCCCTCCCCCTTCTCTCTGTCTCTCTCTGTCTCTGTCTGTCTCTGTCTCTGTCAAAAACAATAAAATAAATCTTTAAAAAATAATGCAGCCAAGTGCAACTTGCATATTTTCCATCTTCTCAGTGAACCTGCACTAATGGGTCATTCCAAAGAGGCTCCGCGGAAATCAATGCTTTTCCCCTGGTCTCTGAGCTTCTCAATGAGCCTGGCTCCACTGCCTCCCCCTAGTTAACCCTTCCCTGTAAGCTTGGCAAGAAAGAATCGATGATGAAGCCACCAAACGTTCTTTCTCGTGGGGCAGAAACTCCCTGTGTGTTTATTCTCCCCAGAGCTCTCGCTGAGACCACGTTCGCCTCTGTCCCGCCACCTCCCAGACATATCTGCTTTGAATCATTGCCTTTGCAGACCCAGGGAGTACGGATTCCCCTGTAACAAAAGGCAGAACCTGACTTCGGCTCTGATTCAAATCTTGGAGTAATTCCATCCCTCCTTACTCACTTGAATCTAGTGGAAGTCAATAAATAGAATGGCGAAGAAGGTGTTGATGGCTCTGACCACCCCCCAGGACTCTTCACACACCCCATCATCTCCCCCCCATGAGACAGATCTGTGTCATTTAACTGGCTTTTGGAATTTGAAAGCACTTTCTTTTTTGGCTCTCAAACCATTTTTTCAATTATGATCAAACAGATCCCACTAATCTCTTTTAAAAGCGAGTACGTGACTGAGCCAGGATTCGAACACAAGTTGTCTGAGTTCAGAGCCCAGGCTGTGTCGTGCTGGTACCCATTACAGCCCACATGGGGCTCCAGTGCCTGCGCCTGAGTGATGCTGATGACTGTTCTGCCAAGCCCACCGTGTCAGCAGGAAGATGACTGCGTTGTACAGAGGGATAGGGTGACGTGCGAGAGGAGAGGAAATCTGAGCCGACGATCCCAAGATGGCAGAAACAGAAACGCGAGTTGATGATTCTTCTTCCCGTGCTCTCCCTTCTCCACTCACAGACACTTTGAGAACTTGTCTTTCTTGGTACCAACATCCTGACTTAGTTTGACATAAGAATTAATCAGGATACAGGCTCAAACACCCAAATTGATAGTAACTTAAGTATAATAGTTTCTCCGTCCCCCCCCGCCCCCCCACCACACACACACACACACACACATGTGCGTGCACACATATCCAAGAAATGGCAGTTCCATGGTGTCATATGTTCAGGCTTGTTTTGAATCCCTTCACATTCTATTGGTCTGAGCTTAGTCACATGGCCACAACCAACTACAAGGGAGGCTGGGAAATGTAGTCGTTAGCTGGATGACCATAATAGCTAATATTTGGGGGAATCCCTTACTAAAGGAAGAAGGGAAGAAGGAATAATGAGAGACAAGGAGCAGCTTCTGTCACAACTATTCAAATGGTTGGCAGTGACATATTTTATATACACTTGTCTGTGTGTGTGTTTGAATATACTATGTATTCACCACCACACAAATAATCACAGATGATATTTTGCTGTGATATTTTTCTCCAGATATTTGTATCTGCCAGGGAAGACACGACACACTTAAACAAGTCACTGTGGACAGTTTAATGAACTATGTAGAAGATGTGATCTGGGTACAATACCTCAGGGCTAGCAAAAGGGGTATGTCAATCTGTGTTCCCTCAGGCTGGTAGGTAGAATCACATACACTTTTATAACATGTCCTTATCAATCAATCAATCAATTAATCATCTGCCTATTTATCTATCATCCATCTATCTATCTCTGTATGTATACGTGCGTGCGTGTATGTGTTGTATAAGAAAAATGTATATATCTTAAGTGAAGTCATCATTATTTTTCACTTGTTTCTCTCCAAGACTAATTTCTTTGGGGAGTCTAGATAGATTGCTTGGAAACTGAAAACACGTTTCTAGCCTTTCTTCTACCATTTATCAGCTGTGTGATCTTGGACAAGCCACTTCACCTCTCTGAGGTATGCCATGCTTCTTTGTCAAGTGGGGATTCTACCACCTGCTCTGACTTCTTCTGAGAGCTCTGATAAGAAAGGACTGATAAGAAAGCGTGGACATTTTTAAGGGATTCAACACTCTACCAAGTGGACAAACATAATGGGGAACCCCAGTCAGGAATTCATAATCCAACACACCTCAGCTCTCTCCTCTTCAAAGTCATAGCAACTTCTGCAAAGTCAGCTCAGCCAGGCCCTATTCTCAGAAAGAAGGCTGGAATGAAGACTTGATATCAGGAGCTGGAGCAGCCGTCTTGGACACTGTAGGTTAAGGATGGCAGAGTACAGAAGATAGAAGGAAGCTGGGTCGCTAACATGTTACCACCAAACCCTTGACCACCTACCCAGATTTCTACTTTCATGAAAAATAAACTTGTATCATGTTCTAGCCACTGTATTTCAAGCTCTCTTTGTTAAAGTGCCTTAATCTATATCTTGATGGACGTATCTACTTTCCCTATACTTTCATGGTCTAATCATTGATGTTGCTATAAATTATTTCACACTGCTTTCTTCAACCTGTTTGGTCACAGTCCTAACAACAGCTGAACAGAACTCACTTTTGGAAAATGTATCCCAGAGAAAAGACCATTCCCCCTCACCCACATCCATCTAAGCTTCTGACACAGACAAATGTTTATTGAGGTTTGGTTCTTCCTGGGATTTCGAAACACACAGTTGAGACGCGTTACTCCTGGTTGTCTGAGATCCCCTCTTTGAAGCAAGTGTATTGGCTTTTGGGTTGCTACCTTTCAGGAATAATTCATCTTCTCGGGGAAATTCAGGAAATGGAATCTGTGGATATCTTCTAAACCGTGAGAGAGAACTTGGGTTGGTTTTTTTTTTTTGGTTTTTGGTTTTTATTCCAACTTCCAAGCCCCATCAGAAAAGACAGCATCTAAATTTAAAGCGGAACTTGAAACTTCTTTGTCTCTTGGGGGTGGGTGGAGGGGAGGATTTGATGATTCTGGAAAAGGCCTTATTGGAACAAGATTCAAATTTTCTTAGTTGGGTTGTTTCACTTACTAACTTTTTGTCTATAAAAATAGACACCTATATATTTTCCATAGGGACTCCTGGAAGCTGAAGCAGAGTGACTGTCTTTGCATAACCCTGGTTTTCTTACAACACATGGGCTACTCGAATTTAATTTCTCTGGGAAACTGGGGCCGGCCATGGAATTGTTTGCTATTCCAGGGTGGAGCATAAAGCTACCGCAAAGGAGTCTGGGAGCCTGGGACACCTAGGCCAGTTCTTTAGTGCAAACATACCAAGTGCAAAGTATCACGACGTGGAAGTAGATTTACCTGGATATCAAACTTCAGGGCCACTCAAGGACTAAGCCCCTTCTCCTCCTGGGGAAGATCAGTAATGTGTGCGGGTGCCATAAGTTTATAAAATTGGCCAAAGGAAGGGTTCGGAGCCTTTTCTCTTTCTAGTTCAACTTCCTCTTCAGTACGCTTTCCCTCATGGCCTCAGACATTTCTGGGATCCGTCTAAGGGGGAAGTTGAGTTGGTAATATGTTTAGTTTGGGTTTAGTGGTATATTTTTCTGTGGTTTGCAGTTATTCTGTGGACAGTTATTGCCAAGCTGTTCTAGTGGCTTCTAGAAATGTGCCTACTACCCAGGTAGTAACACAAGCATGCCCTCCCCATAAATATGTGAGGAGTGGAAGAAAAACTTGCTAGTAGAAAGACTGAATTGTAGAGAGTGAATGATATGTAAAAAAAACAACACAATGTTTATGTGAAAAGACGTAGCATGCAGGTCCCCAAAATGTAGGGGAAGTGTTATACAGTACCAGGCACTTCGTTGATGAAAATATTGTTAGTTTAATGGATTTTGTGCCATGTATGGCATTTGTCAGCTTTTGAACTTTGCTGTCGTCTCTTTTGTCACACTAAATAAATACACACTTTCATTCTTAATTGAGCATCTGTAATTTTATTTTGTTTTCCTTAAGTGGCCACCTGAACAGTATAAACTTTGGTCCCCACAAACCTTGAGTCTACCCCACTGGGGCGGGCACAATGGCACATGAAGAGGACAGCGGATCACAGTCTCAAGCACTGGACTGAGCAGAGTTCTCATTTCACATTGGAATGGATGGATATTTCATGAATTCTCTACCCTGGAAGTTGGTCAACTGCAGGCTGTGAGCCAAATGTGGCCCACTGCCTATCTTTGTAAATAAAGTTTTATTGGGACACGGCTATGTTCACTTACGTATACATTATCTGGGTTGCTGTTACACTACAATGACAGCACTGAGTTGAGTAGTTGCACCAGAACCCTCTACCATGGAGCCCCCAAAGAGGGCTGAGGGCAGGCTGTCCCCTCAAGAGTTCTGACCAATGTCTTACCCGGAAGAGTCATGAGCCAGAAGTTACCGCCCTTTTGCAACTGAGCCTTGATTATATTCCTCTTCTCCTGCAAAGACACTTGTGATAGCTCCCCGGTGCCCATGGGACTCTAGAGAGCCCTATCTCTGCAGGACCCTCCGCTACTCTTCTACATAGCCTCACGTCTGCCACCTGGGTCCCAGTGGCTATTTCTGCTTCGGTACCCATTGGCCACAGGAAGAAAGTTGGGGACCTGGGCCTCCAACCCTGGACTACCTGACTCCAAGATCTAGACTTTCAACCACTGTCTCGACTGTTCCATTGGCAGAGAATGCTTTCTAGAATCCCAAGTTGCAGGTGGGGACAATGTCACCCAGATAAAGACTACATTTCCCAGTCTCCCTTGCAGCTGCCCGTGGTCGTAGAACTAAGTTCTGGTCGATGGGTGACAGGTACTACTTTCCAGTTATGTCATCAAGCCGCAGGGAGGTGCCTTCCGTGTCCTCTTTCTTTCTTCCCCCCGCTGAGTGAGCAGCAGCATCCTTAGACCCTGGTGGGGAAGCTTCCTGCTGAAGATGGCAAAAAGCCACCCCATTGGCCCTAGACCACTTATGCTCAGACTATTACGGAGGAGAGAAGTCAACTTCTGTCTTGTTCAAGCCCCGTTTATTTTGCCCTTTGTTGTAGAGGCGAAAACTTTATCCTGACTAATAAATATTCCTCCCACCAATTTTTATTCACTCCTGTGCATTTGCATGGGATTTTCTCCTGAGGGGGATTGAGCAAGGGGCTGGTAAAAGGGTGCTGTGGGCAAGGCGAGGAAGCAGACACCCCACGTTCCCCCGGCTTCATCCGCTGTCACAGAGCAGCCACAGCCACGTTCCCAGCTCCCAGGGCCGGCGCCTGCGGAACACACCTGTTTGTCCGGGGCTCGTTCCGCTGGCCGGGCCGTCTTCCCGGCAACATAAACAGGGCTGGCTGTTTCCATCGCAACTTCACGCTTTGCAGGAAGGAAGTTGGAACTTGGACAAGAAACAGGTTTTCCCCTGGGGAGAAGAGCGGGCTGGGTTAGTCCCTTCTTAGAGTGGGTTAGGTTGGCCCCTTCTCAGCTGGGATCCATACGGGTCCGGCCGCCGAGCACACAGGCTGAGGATTTGCCTCACGAAGTCTCTGTGGTCTTCTGCTTGGCTGTCCCGGGCCCTCCTTCCCCACTGGTACCCGGCCGAGAGCAGCAGTATGGGGGGGTTGCGGGAAGGCTCCTACCACAAAATGCTTTTCCCACCCAGGGGTTGCAGGGCCTAACATTCCATCAGCAAGAAATGAATAACTGGCTTAAGCCTTCCCCTCGTCCTCCCAGCCCTCGTTTATGGGAAAGAGCAGCTGGCCCTATAAAAATAATTGGAGCTACAATTTACGTTGACTGGGTTTCAACTTCTAAATTCTGCACCGTGCCGGGTGGAGAAAGCCAAGAACAGGATCACCCCTGTTTCCTAGCAGAGTTGGGGAATGGAAATGCCTTTGAAAGAAGCAGAATACGGGGAGCTCACTGGCGCCTAAATGTCCCTGTCTCTCCAGGTCGGGGGACTTTCTCTTCTTGGATGGGCCCCGGGGATCTGGAGACCATTTTTGATGCCCCACTAAAAGACCGCGCTGAGTTCGGCTCCTGCAAGAGCCCAGCACTTTCTGGCTCAAACAGTGGGCTCGGTAAAGTTTGCTGAATGAAAAAACAACATGGCACTCGGGGTCCCAGAAGGAAAAGCCGGTGCCACAAATTGAGTAGCGTGAAGGGAGTCTCATAAGGAGACTCTTTATAAAGCTGTGGGCAGGAAGCAGAGACCATAGGGGGCTGGGGAGTGTCTTGTGAGTCGGCATAGCAAGCTGGGCAGGGCTTCCTGGGCTCAAAGGGCTGGAAGGAACTCAGGAGGAAAAACTCGCGTGGACACAGCTACTTGGAGAGGAGCTGTGACCCTTGCTGGAGGTCGCCTCCAGCCCAAGGTAAATACCCCAGAATAAATACTACAAACCTGAACGGTGCTTTTCTACCGTCCTACCTCCTGCCAGGGCTTCCCATGGGCTAAATCCGCAGCAGCGGGCAAGCGTGAGGACCCCTGGCAGGCACACAGCAGGACTGAGCAGGGTGGAGAGTGGACCCCGGGCGTATGGGGAAGATCTGCCAGAAGCAGCTCTGAGCAATGCCCAGTATAATTAGGATGTCTGGAAATGACTATCATTCAGCAGAACTCCGCCTAACATGATGTTATGTTCAGGGGTGGACAACGAACCCAAACAATAATAGGTAACAATTATCGCCTACTTGCCACACTAGACGTTTTACACATATTATCTTATTCAGTGTTCTCAGCAGGGCCAATGAGGCAAGCGCTCTTCCTGCTCCATTTTCCAGAAAAGGAAACAAGGCACGAGGCTCTCAAGCGGTCCAAGGTCAACACGTGCGCAGGGCTGCTGGGAAGCAGATTCTGAGATAGCGCTCAGCGTGGGAGAGGTGACTCAGGAACCCTGTGGCCAGGAGGAGAAGAGCGGAGGAGTGAGCGGAGGAAAGGGCTGAGCTGGGACTGAGGCTCAAAGCCCTAGTTGACCACGTAGAAAGCTCTGGAACTACAATGGCCCTTTCACATTGTCTCAATCGGGGACGCCATGGCTGGGCCTTTGCACCTCTGCCACCATTGGCCACTGGATGTGGGCCATCCCTGGAAGACTGTGACCATGTGACTGATGAGATCCCTGAAGGGGCTAACAGGTGGAGGCTCTCCACAGACAGCGCTCCTAGCCTCTGTGGCAGCCACAGCATCCCCGTAGCCAGCGACAGAGCCAAGGTCTTTTCTCCAAAGACACAGTTCTCCTGCACCACTTCCCTTAGAAGAGGATATGACAGTCACACAGTCAATCAAGTACCTGACCCTGACCGTTATTTTATGGGCCACGCTCATTCTCCATCCCAGCAGCCACGGATGGATGGGTGCTCTCATTTCTGGGTGGCAGGTGAGGCCTGGGGTGCGTTTGTCCCCATGTCTACCCTGTGAGCTTTCTTGGATTGCTAGTGAACATGGGGAGTCTTAGAATCTTCCAGGACAACCTGAACTAATCCATCTCCAGCTACCTCACTCCCTTTGTTGGGCCTGGCTAGCAGAGTGTCTTTGATGCAGCCGGGACCTTCTAAAGTCGCAGTGAGAATTCCTTAGAGAGTGGCCTTGGCCGACTAGCACACCCTCTCCCAGTCAGTGCTCACAGGTCAATTTTGTCCCCCAGCACTGGCATTGATGGCTGTTTGTGTAAGCATCAGCGAAGCGAGCCGCTGGCCAAACTTAGGGGCCAGGTCGTATCACAGTGGAGATCTTGAAACTCTGGAGGTAAACTCCCATGGGTGAGAAGTTCACGTGAGGGAGGAAACTGAGACACCAACGTGTGCGTGTCACACCTACGGAGGCACGGTCAGCATTTGGACCTCGGGTCTGCTGGTTTACGGCATCAGGGCTCTCGGATGGGCGATCCCAGTGAGATGGCCAAGGGTCTAGGAAAGGCTGGGGCAGCCTCAGGGACAGAGATGGAGACCCTGCCCCCGTCCTCACCCCGTCCCCCAGCTCTGAACCCGTCCCGGGGGGGCCTGGGAATTGGGTCAGACAAATCAAATATACAAAGCCCAGCCTTTGTTTGACGGTCTTATCTGATATGCCTTCTCCTCCCCTGGGCAGCTGGGTCCTGTCAGGGCGGGAGCCTCTCCCCACGGGCCTTTGAATCTATGGGAGACCAGGAGAGCTTGGGACACGGGGGGTCGTCCATAGGAAGGGAAGGGGCGGGGCTGTGTTGGTGGCAGCCTGCCCTAGACACCTTGTCCACCATTAAAACCAAGTGCTTGGCTGTTGGTCTGGGGACCCGACGACCCCCTCTGCTGGGCTATATTCAGTCTCCTCTCTACCCCCCAGTAAGTAGGAAGGACACAGAATAGTTGCCTTGATTTATTCTCCTCTAAGATGACTCGGAGATCCACCCCCACCCCCATCTCATCACCCAAACCTAAGGTGTTTGTTTGTTTTCCTGTGAACAGCAGTGGAAACAAACATGTGTGCCTATGTTGGTCCCCGGACTACTGCGTCTCTAAGGACCAGACCCATGGCTGAGGCCAGAGCATAGCAACCCTCAGGATAAAATCCAGAAGCTGCCAAAGGTGGGCGTCATTCCGCATGGAGAAGGGGCGTGTGCCCAGGAGAAGGGAGGGACGGGGCAGACAGCGTTCCTTTCCTCCTCACACTTTCTGCCCAGGGAAACACTCAGCTCCATGGGCATTTGGCACCTTGTGTTGTACCCATGAGTGTACACTTAAAAAGTCTTCTTTGTATCATCCAATAGCTCACACTCTTACCATCCATGTTATGGAAATGCATTGATTCTGCCTTCAAGCCTCTTCACGTCTAAAGTCACACACACTCCACGCAACAAGAGCGGAAACCTCAGAAAGAAAAACAACGTAAGAGACCACAGCGGACTCACACTCCTTAGACTATGACATGGGGCAGGGGAATAGACATTTTGCTCTTTTTTCCCCCATCTATAACGTTCCTTTTCATGGGGAAATGCCCCATACACTGATTTGCACTGTTATTTGCACATCAGGAAAACACACACACACACACACACGCACGCACGCACACACTTTCCCACGCCAACCCTGGTTCCTCTTCAAGGTCATTGGTATTAGGCGCGTGGGCTGCCCTTGGGAGGCAGTGCCTTCCTGACCAGTCCTTGCTTGTTGGTCATTTTGGTTGTGTCCAACATCCATCAGTAAGTCATGAGACCTCTGCCCGCATCTGCACTACTGAACAATTTGGGGGCCTTGTCCCCATATCTGAGTCCCTCTGCTTTGTGTCCGATCCGTGCAACAAGCTCAATCTAGGCAGCTGACGTTTATCGTCTTTTTGGAAAGCCCTGAGTCGCTCTGGAGCAAATGGCTAGATACGTCCTTCTCCAGCTTCTTTTTTGTCTCATGTCTTTCTCCAGCTTTTCTTCTTTTGCCTTCTCTCCTTCCTCCATCTTCTGTTTACTTCCCTTGGGCCTCAAGTCAGCAGAGGACCCATGCCTACCCAGAGCATTGCTGGAAGAGGCTACGACTGCTCCCTGAGGTCACCGATTTCTAGGGCTTTACATCACCCCAAACTTCCCATCAGCAGCTTTGTGAAAACAGGGTGCTGGCTCCCTCAGCAGGTCTGGGGGGGGCGGGGGTGTGCATTCCTTCCACGTTCCCAGAGGCCGCACTTTGGGAACCACTGGCCCAGAGCAGCGCCCCTTGCCGCTGAGCCTGGACTTGGCTGGGGAGAGCAGGGGACACCCAGCCGCTCAAGCCGAGCCCTACAAACCAACTCAGTAGGTTGCCTTGGCAACCGGCCTTTCCTTCTCTACAAAGGCAAGAACGACAGCACCCCCATCATGATGCTCTCGTAAGGACACCGTTTCAGCCAGCATTTGGCCCAGTGCCGGGCCTGGGCGTGCTGCTCAGTATGGGTCACAATGTCTTAGTCCATTCGGGCTGCTATGACAAAACGCCATTAGCCCGGTGGCTTAGAAACAACAAACACTTCCCACAGCATGAGAGACGGGAAGTCCAAGATCAGGGCGCCTGCAGACCTGCTGTCTGGGGGGCGCCCACTTCCTAAACGTGCATTGTGGGGGGACCCTGCCCTCTATCCAGAAACCCCAGGATTTCCAGAGACTGCGTGAGCACAGCACAAGAGAACCGACCTGAAAGGGGGTTCGGTGGACCCAGGGGCCATGGAGGGGGCCCCAGCCTGGCGGGCTCTCATCTCCGGGGCCCATTCCTCCTTCCTCCAGGCAGACAGCAGTGCTGAGCATGGGGAAAGAGGTTGAGAGTATAGAGATAAATGCTAATCTCTAGTGTAAACACTGCTCAGGGCTGGACTCTCCCCGAATGTGCCAGAATCCCCCACTAGGGAGGCCCAGGCTGGCGTGCAGAGGAGCCCGGGAGATGGGGTAGCGATGGGAAGGGCCAAGGAAACCCATCACTTATGTGGCTGACAACCCTGGGAGCAGTCCGCCTGGAGACAGAGGGGCTCCTCCAAGGGGACAAGGCATAAAAGAGGGGGACTGGTCACGGTGGGGGCTTCAGGGACCCTCCCCTCATATATCGCAGGGAGGCCCAGTCTAGGGCTGTTCAAGGGTGATGTACAGCCCATGGACTGATGGGTAATTTGAACTGGGGACCTTGAGTATGACCTTGGCAAATCACTTTCCCTCTTTGAGTTCTGGTTTGTCCTTCTTTTAAATGGAGTAGTAGTCCCTGCTTTACTCACCGAAGTAGAGACAATGCTCTTAAGCTCTATGAATCTTGATGAAATTGGGGGCGGGGAGGGGGAGGGAAGAGCAGGACTCTTTTTGAAAAACAGAAGAGTTTCTCAAGGACAAGCAGAGGGGGGACAGGCTGAGAGAGGAAAAAGGAAGTTGTGGGCGGAACAGCGCGGCATAAAGAGTGTGGCTAGACTCCTGCAGCCCTGGGTTCAAGTCTCAGCTCCTCCACTTGCTGGCTGGGTGACTTTTGACAAGTTACTGGCCCTCTCTGAACCCCCGTTTCCTCCATTGTTATAGCAGCATAAAGACAGTAGCTGCCTCATAGAATTGGGGTGACGATGAAATGCGATCATGAGTATAAACTGCTGAGCACAGTGCTTGACAGTCCTCAGTACACGTTGGTTGTTACCTCTACCCTGGGTGTGGTGGGAGTTGGCCATGGTAGATGCTCTTTTACAAGGTCACCTACAATGCTGCCTCTTGTCCATCCCGTTCTTATGCTGTGTTACTTTGCTACCTTCCCACCAAGAGGTGGAATCTCATTCCCTTTCCTTTGACTCTGGGCGGACTTAGTGACCCATGCCTAACCAATGCAATATGGCAGACGTGACATTGCAAGCTTCCTGAGGCTGAGTCCGAAGCCGCCGTGCAGCCTCCACCTCATTCCACGGGAATGCTTCCTCTCCGGTTGTCCCCTCTTGGGACCCAGCCGCCATGCTAGGAGAAGCCCTAGCTCCATGGAGAGGCCACATGTAGGCGCTCTGGTTGACAGTCCCAGCTGAGTTTCGCATTCCAGTCACCCCCACCCAGGCACTAAGCATGATTAAGAAGCTTCCAGATGATCCCAGCTGTTCACGTCACCGCTGGCCATTTGTCTCTCAAGCCGAAGCTCCAGATTTTGTGGGGCAGAGATAAGGCACCCCGCTCTGTCCTGGCTGCATTCTTGACCCCGTAGGTCCTGTGAACCTCATAAAATGATTGTTGTTTTACACCATTCATTTTGGGGGTGATTTGTTAGGCAGCAGCAGATAACAAGGGCATGGCTGATGAGGTTCAGGTTTCGTGCAATATTAATTGGTCAGGGACTTCTTCCCCATGTGTCATCTTGCTAAAGCCCCCACGCCTACCCCGACATGGGGGGCGGTATTTGGGCTCGCAACCCCCACTGGTCTTATACGAGGGGTCCGTCTGAGGAGCTGCATTGGAGGGATTTGCCCGGCAGGATACAGTCTCTTCTTCCTCCCTCTTCGGCCAGGTTACCCCACAGTCCTTATGCAGCAATGATACTGATGATGAGAGCCACCACCAATAACACCGATTACAGAGCGGGGTGGGTCATGCCATCCTAGAACCACATCTCAGAGGGCGTCGTCTCAGGAAGAGATGCCATACGATAGTTACGAAAACGGACTCTTCTGACAAGGGATAATAATAATCATAATGGCAATAGTAGTTGTAGCCATTAGAAGTTTCCATCGTCAGAAAACTACAATGGGGATTAAGCCCCAAAGGCAATTCTTTGGCCAATGGAGCTGGAAACTCTGGTGGGCTGAGGAACGGCTTGAACCAGGGGCTAGGTGGATCTCTTCGTCTCTCCCTCTCCCTTGGTCTTGGCTGTCCCAAAGTACCGGCTGATGACAACCCGAGGCTCACGTGCTCAGTTGCAGCACAGTGAGAGAGCATGCTGTGCTGCGAAAAGACCCAGGGACAGTCTACAATGCCTCTGTCCCACTGGCTTTAATGGGGTCACGTGGCATCTGCCAATCAATCCCTAAGGCAGGAAGGGGCTGTGATTGGTCATCCTGAGTCACATGCCCATTTCCATGGCTGGGGGGTGGAGTCAACAGCGCCTAAGTCCCATGGACTGAAAGTGGAAGAAAGGGCAGCTCCCCAGAGGAAAATCACGGGCGTGTTGTCACTAGAAACAGGAGAGCTCAGCTAAGTGGCCGGAGCTCACACCCAGGGGCCGCGGAAGGCGGGTGCTTGGATGGAGCCAGGGACTTCACCTGTGCTGTCAGCATGGAATCTGGTCGTGTCCTGCTTATTCCTATTTTGCAGATGGAGAAACTGAGATGCAAAGAGGTCAAGCCATGGGTTGAGGGTCCTACGGTGAGAGAACGAGGCTTGAATGCAAAATCCATGCCTTGCCCCACGGAGCCAGAAAGTCCTCTGCCCCTTCTCTTCACCAGAAAGAACCAAGCCCAAACACACCCAAACGTGTGATGCACGCGTGCTTACACACAACACACGCTGTGGGGTTATGCTCAATTGCCACCCTAAGACATCTATTCTGCCCTCTCCAGCAAGCACGCTAGAACTCAACAGGAGGCAAATGAGGCCAATCATTAGCGGATGAGCCTTAAACGTTTTATAATGTTGCCCAAATACCTCTCACCCGCTTCACCGAGTACCAGCCTTGGGTCGGCTTTAGCTCACGCGGTTCCTTCCTCATGGCAGACTAACAAATTGTCAGCATTTACCATGTCGTCTTCTCTATTCTTCTACCCGCTCCCCAACACTACCGACACCTTGACGTGAGCCCCGTGAGACTAGGCCGGCCAGACGTACCGTTTGAAGCAGGGCAGGACCATTGTTTCCTGTCCTGTTAAAACAGTCCACCTGGTCAACCTGCTACGACACATCCGTGTCTAATGATGCCACCTCACTGTCATGGGTCTTTCACATTGTGGTGTTTGAATTTCTCCCAATGCCTAGAACTGTGACATGTGCTCTGGGCTGGGGCCAAGCGCTCATCGCGCCGTGCAGGCTGGTGGTGCATGGCAGCTGTGACAACCCTGGGGAGAGGCGTGGTTAGCAGGATCAGGCTGCTGCCACCTCGGCCGCATCCGGTCCGCCCAGGGCCGGCTCCTTGTGGACTGTCCTGGCCGTGGACAGTGAGCCCGCTTCTCATCGCTCGCCTTCTGGGGCCGGCTGACTTGCTGGCCATTAACCAGCAAAACCACAGCAGTCATAAAATTAATTTCCTTCCTAATATATACAAGACTTTCTCCAGGAGAAGTACGGGCCGATCGGATCAAAGTGTGTAAGTGGTGCGCTTATGCTATCAGTTTCAACCCCGTAATGCCCTCCTGTCAAAACAAAATCCTCAAGAAAGGCTTTGAGGGGAATCACATGGGCATAATGGCTTTCCAAAAGAGGGCCCTAAGTACTTGGTAACATATACAGAGCCGACTATTAGATCGGCTGGTGTAATTGTCCTTATATTTTAATGTAAACACGCGTATATTAGCTGGGCGCTTCATCCCTCCGCAGACGTGGCGGGGCAGGGCAGGCGGGGGAGGGGAGAGGCTTTAGTGGGAACATCAGCTCGGGGAGGGGGCTGGCAAGGCGGAGCTGAGGAGGGGGAGGTCAGGGGGCGTGAAAGGGGAGGGGACTCCGAGTATGGGGCGCAGGGACAACCTATCTGGCTTTTACTAGTAACATGAATACCTGGTTCCTGGGTGGCATGCTGAGCTTTTGTTTTCCCCAGAGGATGTTCCCAGCTAGGTTGTCCCTTGCCCTAGAAGCAATCTGCGCAAAGCTGGCTGGGAAAGAGAGGACCCATTTCGTGGATGGGGAGACTGAAGTTCAGAGGAGGGGTTTCTAGCCTGGCAGGAAGTAGATGCACACTCAGAAGGGTTTAAAGAGCGTGGAATAAAGGGGTTTTTTACAAAGTTGTGGGGCTGGGTTACGGGGACTAATGGGTGGGTGCAGAACCCCGAGGGTAGCAAAGGAGGTGAAATCATTGCCACCATCAGACCCGATGGGGCAGGTGACAGAGGTTTCCACGCTGCCGGTAGTGGAACACAGCCAGTGTAAAACCCGTGCAGGGCTGGTGTGGAGGGACGCTGGGTGCCCTGCCCCTCCTCTCCCACCCATCCCTAGTGGTCTCCCATTGGCAAAGGCGAACAGAAGCCAGAGGACGAAGGAGCCTGGATTTGGGGTAGAGCCTCTCAAAGCGCAGACAGCAAAGGAAGGTGGATGGCAAGTGGAGACTTTCCAGCCCCGGGTTGAGAGGGACAGTGGGAGGCACCCCCAGACCTCTGGTGGCCCAGCCTGGCTCTTCCCAGACGGCGCGTGACAGCTCCTCATGGAGGAACTAGCTCCCACTGCTCAAAGCCCACCCTGAAAGGCTGGGCGCAGGCTAGCCTTCAGGACACCCGGGGGGCCGAAGGGCAGCATTGGGAAGCCTCTGGAAGTTTCAGACTTTGGCTTCCTTTTACAAATGCGCCAGTGCTGGGCATGCCGAGGTTGCTCTGCAGGGAGCGAGCATATTTTCGCCGAGTAAGTATAGGTAAGAGGTTGCGGGCCTGAAGCCTGGGCAGTAATAGAATGACAGCTAGTGATTCACGGGTGTTCTTCCCAGCAGCTGATGGTCTGTTGTCCAGCCTTCCCCCTGTGCTGGGACACACAGCCGCCCTCACCCACCAGGGTGCCCGCGGAGAGGAATTTCTGCAGCCCACTCCCCAGCTTGTTTGCAGGGGCTCCCATTTGTGCTTGCCACGTCGCGTGCCAAATGCTCCTCCTTCCTTGTTTCCTTGTTGTGCCCTCACGAACACCCCAGGAGATCGGCAATGGCATCTGCACTCTGCAGGCAGAGACTGAGCCTCAGCTCTGCAGCAGAGAGGCAGTGTGGGGCTGTGGGTAGCATAGCAAGAGCCGCCGCATAGCCTGGGTTCAAATCCCAGCCCTGCTGCTTACCAGCCGTGGGATCTTCGACACGTCGTATGGCCTCTCTGTGCCTCAGTTGTCCCATCTATAAACAGGGAATGCTAATGGTGTCTGTCTCCTAAGGTTCAAGTCAAGGGCTTTGAAGAGTGCGTGACTTCTAGCAAGCTCTGTCTGACTTGTAGCTCAGACTGTTCTCTTGTTCAACTAAATGAGTCATCCAAGGCCACAGAGTCAGAAAGGGACAGTGCTGGTGTTCAAACTTGCATCCCACAGGGGAGCCTGGAACCAGTACTGAGCTGGACTGGCACCAATTTGCCACAGCCCAGTGTTATATTTTTAGGACTTTTGTGAACAAGTTGTTAAATGCAGCCATTATTAAAAATTAAATTATATACATTTACAATTAAATTATATTCAAACAAAGGTAATAAATATGCAAAACTAACCACTTCCCATGTTTTGGGGTCATTCACACCTGTTGAGACTGTGTGGTGAAAATCCTACCCAATGGGGTGCTACTTAGCATCTCTCCCGAAGCATCTCTCATGAGGGTTGACACCCGGGTGTCAACCAAGGTGGTGGTATTGACAGCATGGAGCTCGATGAACACTACGTATCAGGGCACCCCACTCCCACCCTTCCCAACACACAGAACAGTAGTTGCTAAACATTTCCAGTACATCAGAGCCTAGAACCCAAGCCCCTACACTTTTTTTTTTTTTAAGATTTATTTTGTTTTGAGAGAAGGTGAGAGAGACACACAGAAGGAGGAAGGGCCTAGAGCAGTCTCCATACTTCTACATTGTTATTTGTGACATAGTTTCATTCCACAGGTGGACGTGGGGCCACACGGGGCAGAACTGAACTGGGACAGAACAGCATGGGAGGTGAGAGCCTTCGTTGCCATCCCAGTGGTTCCCAGGTGTGCCCCAGTTCAGCATGTGGGCTTGCATGTTCAACATGTGGGTTTGCACGTTCAGCATGTGGGTTTGCATGGCCAGGGCTGGGATTCGATCCCTGGACCTCATGGTTGCAAAGCAAGTGTTCAACCTGCTGAGCTATCTCGGCATCTCTGATCCCCTCACTTCTTGTCTGAGTGGCTCCGCAGCACTGCAGAGAGCGAGTGGCACATGGCAAGGCACGGCCACTGGGGTGTGTGGGCGGATGAGCCGGCCTCTCTCCCTGATGTCACCTCGTGCCTGACAAAAGGACACCGGAATTGGTGAGGGACACTCACAAGGGGCTAGACTGATGGCTCTTAGGGCCCCGGGTTAAAATGTTTCTTGGAAGGGTGAGAGTTGTGGGTGGGGCTGAGGAGGGGGCTGGCTTCTGGGCACTGCCACCAGCCCTCACTCTGCGTCCTGCCCCTGTCTCTGCGAATTCCTCGGCTGGCGATAAGCGTGGCTCCATCCCAGGAGTTTCCCCGCGTGCTGACAGTTTTAAACCAATAGATTTATGAGCGTTTAAGTAATAGAAATATTTAAGGCAGGCCTATTTGTCTTATCTGCGGAGATGGGAACACTCCTCTTCAGGATGGGGGGACGTAAACTCGTGAAGGGAATGCGGAGATGAGAGACAGGACCCTTCCCCACCCCGAACCACCCTTGGCTGCTGCCAATCTCCCAGGACGGCCTCTCTAACCTGCGTGCTGATTCTAGGTGTTGCCAGCAATTCTCCCAATAACGCCTTTTGTTCTCACTTTAGTCAGAGTCTTGTTTGCCTCCAAATACCCTGACAAATACAATGACAAAGAGGTAACGATGACCACAGCAGCTAACGTTTAGTGAGCATCTACTATATGACAAGATCTGGGCTAGGGCTTCAGACCCATGGTGCTATTGAATCCCTTGGAAATGCTAGGAGGTAAACAGGTACACTGGGCGGAGGTGGAAACCTGGGTTTCAGGAGACTTAGGGCTTACCGTATTTTCCGGCGTATAAGACGACCCCCTAATTTTACAGTTAAAACATAGGTTTAGGCCTATATTCGCTGTATAAGACTACAGCCTCGGAAGGGGGGGTAGTCTTATACAGCGAATATAGGCCTAAACCTATGTTTTAACTGTAAAATTAGGGGGTCGTCTTATATGCCGGAAAATATGGTATTCAATGAGGGGGCCCTCTTTAAGAAAACTATGAAATTACCATTTTTGCACAATTGTAGGACCCTGTGAAAACATCCCTGGAGAACCGCCACCCAGAATCTTGAAGGTGCCTGTGAGAGTAAGAGGCTCTGAGGCTTAATTGCCATTACCTCCATTTTGCAGATGAGAAAACGGACCCAAAGGGGTGAACTGCCTGGTTCAAGGTCAAATGGTTTCCAAAGGGTGGAGGCAGGATTTGAACCCGGCCTTAACCAGGCCTTCTCACTTCTCAGAGCCTCCATTGCCAGCCAGCTGTCATTTTCTGATCGTTTTCCAACAGCTACCCTTTGGGAAGTGGCTGCTCAGCCTCCCAGCCGTCTCTACCGGTGCCATTTTCCTGACAAATCTAGTGAGTAGAGGTGCCCCTCCTGTGTGCCCATGCAAATTAGTGTGTGAGATGCTGTACATCAAAAGGACCCCCCCCCCAGACCTGAAAGAGCAAGCATGGAGGGGGTGGGGGAGGGGATGCTTCAGCATCTGACGAGAGCTGTGGCCAAGGAAGAGGTTGCCTCTAGAAGTCTTTGGAAGAGGGGTTCAGCCAGCCCGTACCCCAGCAGGTAGGGGGCAGGAATGAACCCCTCACCCTCCAGTCTCCTGCTGGTGCCTCCCAGCCTGAAGCCAGAGGGCAGGGGAGCCCCCTGGTGCATCGTGCAGGCTGGCCAGCTTCCCGGCCCCACGTGGAGGGAGCCAGGTGGTCATGGACCTACAGGGGCAGATGGGCAGTGCCAGCCCTGATGGGCAGCAGAGCAGTGAGGCTCCCCCAGGGCTATCTGCAACCAGAGAGAGAGCAGGGCCAAGGGGGACGCCCAAGGAGCATCCGCAGCCAGAAAATGCCCAGGGGAGCCTGCCCACACAGGGAACTCGGAAGGAAAGGCCAGAGCTTCAGAGGAAATCCAGAAGGAGCCAGGAGCCAGCCAGGGAGTCAACAGAAGCCAGGGAGGCCCCAGCGAAAACCTGAAGTGGAGGCGGGTCCTGAAGTCTGCGACCAGGTGGCTGCGAAGGGCACTCAGATTAAAATCAGGGAGAACATGTCAGCTGTGTCCTGCGGGGCTGTGGGTCAGAAGAGTTGTCCCCAAGCTCCTGAAGTGAACTTGGGAGAGCAAAATAGGAAGTCAAGGAGCTCATAGACACAGGAAGAAAGGTGGAGAAGAGGGGAGGATGGATGGATGGATAAGAGGGAGGGAGGGTGGGAGGACAGAAGGAAGGAAGGGAGAGATCATGGTCCCGACACAATCCTCCTCGTATGTTAGAAGAATCCTGTGAGGTTGAACTTATGTACCCCACTCTACACACCGGGAAACTGAGGCACGGAGCGGTTAAGCAGACTGTAAGAGGTGGCGGTGTATCCGCTGGCGGGGCGCACAGCGGGCTGATGTTTTATGGCTTTGAAGCTTTGGACGTGGAAGACCACGCTGACCGCGGTGGGAACAGCTTCTCGCGGGCCTGGGCTTGGATCTCGGTTCTCTCCCTGAGGAAGGAGGTGATCCCGGGCCAGTTCCTGACCCTGCCCGGGCCTCTGTTTCTTCACAGAGATGATGGGGACGATGATGGTATGACGTCAAAGCTGGTGGGAAGCTTAGACAACTCTTTGTAAAGTGCTTAGAAAAGGCGCCTGGAGTGGAAAGTGCTAGTAATGCACGCGGACCTATCAGATCTGTGTGGATGAGCGTGCTGGACACTAACTGTCTCACGCTGGGCCAATATTCCACCCTCTCCCCTCCGAACACACACAAAAATCCTGTAGCCTCTCGTGGAGAGAGCTGACAACCCCTCCACAGCCTGAGATGTTCTCGGAAAGCCAGGAAGAACATAACTTACAGTTCCTAGGAGACACGGCTTCAGGTCAGTAATCAATACCTACTGTGTGAGAGCGAGGAGACAGCTCCTACCAGACACCCCGATGCTGCATATACTTATTAAAAATGTGTTCCCCATTACCACGATTCCACAAACATAAAAACGCTGTCTGCACTTCAACAGGGCTCCCAACCCTGAGGCGGCTGCGTGATATACGGGCTTCCTGCCTGTTTGTGGCCCTTTCTCCGGGGATCTTTATGCCCTGCCATGCAGGTACCTGGGAACTCAGGCATGAGGCGCTAGACATTGGGTCCCAGGATTGGGGACCTCAAAGTTAGAAAGCGCTTCCAGGGATAAGGTGAGCGGCGTGTTGTAGAGAAAGAACACAATACTTAGAGCCAGGTGATGCTCCAGTTTGTGTCGTTGGCATTCACTAAGTCACTCTTACATCCTTCCATCCATTCATTATTCATTCAACAGGTTATCTGTTGGCACTGTGGCAGGCAGAACAAGGGTGAACCCCGTGGTCACGCCCTGTATGTAAACCCTCTCTTCTTGAGCATGGGCATAACCCGTGACTTGCCTCTAGCCGATAGGATATGCTAAAGATGAAAGGAGTTTGCAAAGTCTGGCACTACATTGGTTTTGAGTTCATGGACAGGGAGCTTATCCTGAGTGGGCCCGACTTACTCACAGCTTGAAAACAGGGACGGGGCCCAGGCTGAGGCCAACCCTTCTTTTTCCTGCTGGCCTTTAAGAAGCGAGCTGCCATAACGTCTACAATGGAGAAACGGGTTCTTCCAGCCACGTGAAGGAGCCAGGGAACGAATTCTTCCCCAGCCAGGCCTCCAGATGAGAATGCCGCCCAGCGGGCACCTGATGGCACCCATGGAAGCGGTGGGTGGAGGACCCAGCTGAGCTGTGCCCAGACCTCTGACTCAAGGAAGCCAGGGAGTCATAAACGTGTGCTGTTTTAAGGTTCTGAGTTTGTGGTAAGGGGTTACACAGCAATAGGAAACTACTAGGCACCAGGCACTTACTAGGTACCAGGTGCTATACGGGAGGTGAGGCCAACATAATACACACCATGGCCCTGCCCTCCTGTGCTCGGGAGGTTTGCAGTCTAGGGGCATGCCAGGGACAGAGCAGGTGCTCATTAAGGGTGGCCCTGACTGCTCCCCTAGACTGCCAGCCGACGCCCTTTCTAGGTGAGGGGACCGCTCTGAGTCTGTTTTCTCAGGGGAACAACGGAGACAACAAAATCTGCCGTATGTGGACGTTGTGAGTGTGCTTTGAAAGTCTAAATCACTGAGCAAGGGTAAGTAATTGCAGAATTTGAATGGAACGCATGATTTTTTCTCTGGCCTTGCGCACTCCACTCAATGGTATCACCGTTTGCTGGCAGATTAAATATAGGAGAGGCTCCCTGCTGTCTACCCCCGATATCTGTTCTCTTTGTTTTCGTTGGTAATAAAGACTCTTATTTTAGTAAGACACATAGCTGTCCAGAGCTGTCCATCAACCAGGTGTCCCTGTGTCCCAGATGGAGAGAGAGCAAGGAGTCTACTCAAGCTAGGACAGGGAGAAAGTGACAATAAAACACACAAGCCCATGTCCTCACCTCCCCTGGTGGCTTCTTACCACCCGGAGCCACCTCCTGGAGGGAAGCCTGTGGAGAAGGGGGCATCTGTAACCAGAAAGGGGCCGAATAGGAAAGGGAAGAGGCTAGTGTTGCGTCCACTCACTCATTCTCTCCAACACCAGGCCCTTCCCCTGGGCAGAACCAAAGCTGATGTGCCCACCTGGAGGAGGGGTATCCTGGCCCCGTGCGGTCCCTGCATGTCTCGGGTGGTCTTGCTATGCCCTCGCTTTGGTCCCAGGGTCAGCGCTTTTGAAGGGAAAGGCCTTGTTTTGTCTTTGTACACCAATACCCAGGCAATCCGGGCACACGGCAGCTGCTCAAAACATAATCTGTTAAAAAAAGAAATCTGTTCAATGATTAAATCAGGGGTGTCCAACCTTATGGCTTCCCGAGGCCATAGTAGAAGAATTGTCTTGGGCCACACAGAAAATAGACTAACAATAGCTGATGAGCTAAAAAAAAGATAAAATTGCAAAAAAAAATCTCATAATGCTTTAAGAAAGTTTATGAATTTGTGTTGGGCCGCGTTCAAAGCCGTCCTGAGCCGCGTGCCGGCCCAGGGGCCTCAGGTTGGACACGCTTGAGCTGAATGAATGAAATGTCCAAAACCCCCTCTAGGGTCTCTGATCAAACATCCCAAACGTCCTGCCACACACGGCAGAACTGAATTCAAGAGAAAAACCCGTCAGCAACAACAACAAAAATAACAATGACCACAGCAGTAACAACAACCACTGATCTTGCACTTGGCCGTGTGTCAGTCCCTGTATTTACACTCCCAACACGCCCACATGGAGCGTCTCCACCCGCCCGTTCTACAGATGGGAGCAGGGAGGCTTAGAGAGGTGAAGTCACCTGTGCAGAGTGGCCGGCGAGGATGTGCGGGATTTGAATGCCCGCCAATGCCCGGGCTCTGGTCTCCCACGGGTGATCGAGTCGCACCCCGCAGGCCACTGGTCTGAGCTCTAAGCCTTTGCTTTGGGGGCGTTTCTGAGCGCCCTGCTTCTGCAGGGAGCTGGCGATGCCTTTTGCTCAAGAAGCCCTGGAGAGGTAGGACGTTCATTGGAATCTCCTCCACTCCCGACAGCCTGTGTCCCACCCGCCCTCTGATGATGCTGTGTCTCAGGCAGCCCGGGCCCTGGGCGTCCCTCACATGAGGTCAGGGGTCGCACCTAGGTGCCCCGATACCCCCCACGTCGCCGGCTTCCCACAGTAGGTGCGCTGTACGCGTTTGCTGACGGAGCGCTGATTGATCTGATTCTGCAAAGTGGCTCGCTCGGCCACATGCGCCCAGAGCGCCTTAATAAAGGCTTTTTGAAGATGATAAGAAACAGAACCGCCTTGTTAAGATTCCGGGGGCCTCGGATTCTTCTTCAGCGGCAATATCTTTTCTTCCCTTTTTTTTTCCTTTTTTAAGTGCTGGCAGATAAAGCCTGCCGACTGTCCAGTGGGTGACACTGGAGAAAGAGCTTTGGGTCTTTTTGATTTTTAAAGGACTACATTAAAAGCATCTCAGGACATTAAAATCTTCTGGGTTCGCGCTGGGGTTGCTGGTGCGTGGGCGGATTGGCCTCTGTTCCCAGTTCATAAAAGCATCGTCAGGGTAAGTCTGGTGAGGCTGACTTTGCAAAGGTGGAAACAGCTCCGGGGTGGTATTCAGGAGGCAGAGGCCTGACCCCGTTCTGCCACCACTGACTGTAGGTGCTACGTATGTGCCCCCCACCTCCTTGCACCCCTGAACCTCGGTTTCCTCAGCTGCAAAGCCAAGGGTGAAAGTAAGTATGTCCCAGAGCCCTTAGTGTCCGACTCAGAGTGAGATTTGGCTTCTCACTGACCGAGCACAAGACGGGAGGAGGGGGAACCAGCGAGGGTGCTGCTCCCACGGACGCAGAAGCTGCTGCCTGGGTGTCCAGGCCAGCTGCTGGCCAGGAAGACAGCAGAAAGACACCCCTTCCTGTCCTTAGCCCTCACCCTGGCAGCACTGTCCCTAACAGATGCCATTCTCCAGAGAGAGCTCTCCTGCTCATGGCCCAGCTCCAAGGTCACCACATTGCATCTGGGTGGAGCCAGACTCTTCCAGATGGATGGATGGATGATGGATGGATGGATGATGGATGGATGGATGATGGATGGATGGATGGATGATGGATGGATGGATGGATGGATGATGGATGGATGGATGATGGATGGATGGATGGATGGATGAATGGATTGATGGACAGACAGATGATGGACTGATGATGGACTGATGATGGATGGGTAGCTGATGGATGGATGGATGGATGGATGGATGGATGATGGATGGACGGATGGATGATGGATGGATGGATGGATGGATGGATGGATAGACAGATGATGGACTGATGATGGATGGATGGCTGATGGATGGGTGGATAGATGGATGGATGATGGATGGATAATGGATAGATGATGGATAGATGATGGATGGATGAATGATGGATGGATGGATGGATAGATGAATGATGGATGGATGGATGGATGGATGGGTGGATGGGTGGATGGACAGTAGATAGGTAGATAAAGGGAGGAGGAGGAAGAAGAAGAAGAGAGGGGGAGATGAGAGAAAAGGGGAAAGGAAGGGAAAGGAAGAGGGAAAGTGGGGAGAAGGAAAGAGGAGGGAGACAGGGAAACAGAGTTATAGACAGAGACACAGAGAGAAAGAGAAGGTATAGCCGAGGTTTTGGGTATTTTCTATGTATGAGTTTCTTTGAGAATCTGAAAAAAGCTATGGACTTGCTCTTTGGGAAACACACACACACACATGTACAGAACGTGGCATCTAACTGTAGGGGGTTATGGGCCCCACTGATCCCAGTTAGGAACCCCTAAAATAAAGAATGTATATGTGCTGTCCTTACTGAAGAAGGAGAAGGAAAAAGGTGGGAAGGAAGAAGCAGTCAGAAAATCGTTCTAATCCAAGCAGGAGAAGACGGCTGAGAGTGTGGTTCTAGAATCTTAGAGACAGAATCTGAAACCCTGCCCGACGCTTTCCGGCTGTGTAACCACAGACGTGGGACTTGTGTTTCCTCAGCTCCCGTTTCCAATGCGGTCACGATACCGATACCCCCTGGGTTACACTGTCCAGGGTCCCATACGGGAAACGCAGCGCTCTCTGCCACATGAAGCTACTTTGTTTAGAGAACATTCCCTCTGGTGGGGCCACCTTTGCCTGGGGCTGCTTTAAGGTTAGACCCTGGGACATGGTTAGTCGTACCAGCATCTGTGTCCTTGCCTGGGAGCTCATTATAAATGCAGAGTCTCAGGTCCACCCAGACTATGGAACCAGCATCTACATCTCAGCACAGTTCTGGGGGAGGGGGGGTGTAGTCGTATGCAAACGTGCAGGGAGCCCCAGAAAAGCATCAGAGCCCAGCCCCAGGGACGAGCATGCGCATAAGCAAGCTAAAGCTCACTGCCTTGGGCCCTGACAGCCCCTTTCTCGCCTCCTGTCTGCCTGTGTGGGACTACTGTTTCAGCACACAGCTCTTCCCCGACAGTCTCCTTCCTGCTGCCTCTGTCACCCCGCCCCTCACCCCGCAGGCAGGTTAAAGTTGTCACCAGGTACGTACAGAGCCAGCAATCACTCGGCATGTGTGTAATGGGAAGAAGCTGCCAGCCAAGAGCGCAGGATAGCCCGCTGGGAGAGAAGCAGATCCCAGCATGGGGTGCGGGTGGGCCACGTGCCGTGACATCCCTCCGCTGAGAACATGAAGGAGCTGCACACAGGACAAATCAGGAACAGCAACAATTAGCACTTCCTAAGTCTTACCATGTGTGGCAAGCCGCACAGGGGCTTGGCCTGCATTCTCCCGTTGGCCCGCACACACCACCCTGGGGGGCTAGGAGTCGCGTTCCATTTCACCCGAAGGAAACTGAGGGACAGAGACGTGCAGTAACTCAGCCAAGGTCACACAGCTGGTAGGTGGGAAAAGCACAGAGGGGCTGTGGGCAGAGCTGGTCTGCACAATGTGAAAATGTGCTTTGGACTGACGTGGAAGGACGTCTCACCTAGACCCCGATGTCTGGGTTCTCTTGGAGAGTCAGAGGGCTCTGGGCATGACTGGCTTCTGGTGGGAACGGGCAGTGGGGCACGCCTTCTCCACGTGAAGGAGTCCCCACCACTCACGACGGATGATATCCACCGACCCTACAGGGCGTTTTAGGCTCCACACTTTAATAATAACGACAGCGATAATCCTTAACGGCGAACGTGTACTGAGTGCTCGCTACACACTAAGCACAATGCGGCAAGAGGAAAATAATGGGTAGATGGTGCCCCCCAGGCTCCGGGCTCCCCCAGCATGTGCTTAAATTGCTCCAGGCACGAGGTGGTCACGACCTGCGGGAGCCGTCCTCGGCATGTGACCACCTGGTCTTTAACATCCTTTCCTCAGAACCCAGCCCTGCCCACTCTGTGCACATGGGGACTGGCCACCCGCAGCCCCCAGCACCTCCCACGGGGCAGCCCGTTGGGAGGCTGGAGGTCAGTACACTTCCCCTGAGTTCCCTTCCCATGCAGGTGCCAGGAGGCAGGTGGAGCAGGTTACCCGGGGGCCGTGTTGGGTTCTGAGGGAGGGGCTCCTTGCTGGCCAGTGGTCACTGCCACCTAGCTCTCCTCTCAGGTCCCAGGGGAGCCCTCACCTCACGTCTGCCGCCAGGCCAGACCTGCGCCCACTCACTGCCCCTCCTGGCAGGAGGGGGCCGGGGGCTGGCTCACCTTCCTCATGATTCTCCCCTTTCCCTGCCGCTGTACTGCATCTTCATCCAGGAAGCCCGCCTCTCCCTCTGCCCCCTCTCTCCTCTCCCCTCTCCGGGTCCCCCTTTCTGCCATATTCCTGCCCCTTCTCCCTTCCACGCACTCTGCCCATCCACGCCCACCCGGCCCCTTTAAATCACATTGCAGTTTAAACCCATCGCCTCTCATCTCTGCTTCCTTTTCCTTTGTGTGGAGTGGTTGGCAGCAAATCCCCTGCCCTCGCCACCACACATCTAGCTAGTAAGCCAGCAGCACCCCCTTAGTAACTTCTCTCTGAAAGTCCCCCCTGCCCCCGTTTTTAAATGTACCTACAGACTTTTAATAATAAACTTTCACAAAAACCCTCCCGGGGATGTCCTTGGCCCTGACCTCTCTGCACAACCCCACCCGTGGTTTCACGTCTCGCCAGAACACTGCCGGTTTCCCGTCATCGGGGTCTCCAACCTGCACCTGTCCCCAGGGCTGCGCTCCTGACACCCGGCTCCTGGCTGGGCGTCTCCATCTTGGCTCACTGGGCCCCAAATCAGGCTCACCGCCTCTCTCCCAAACCTGGTCCCACCCCTCTTTCCTCTAGCTCATGAATGACACCAGCATCGCCCCAACTGCTTGCACCACAAACCTGGGGTTGTTGCAGGCCTCTGCCTTGCTTCCCCACGCCCAATTAGATGCTGCGGTCTGCCACAGCCTCTGTTCTCCCACCCGTCTGGAGCCTCGTTCCCTCTTCCCTTTGTCCAGTTAGTTCCAACACATTCTTAAAGCATTTCCAGAAGTATTGCTAATTCACCTGCTTTTACGGGGCACATAGAGCTCATTCTCGACCCCCTTCCTATCGTTAGGCAGCCTTCATATCTGTCAGCGTTGTCGGCATCGGCAGAGACGGCAGCTTTGAATAACAACCATTCCGATTCTGTTAGGCTGGGCTCCGTTTTTCTCCATTATGAATGGTGCTGACGATTTCTGGGCATAAATGTGTATTGCTCCACACTTAGAATGATTTCCTTGGGCTAGACGCTTGAAAATAGAGTTGTGAATAAGCGTGTCTTCGATTAGATATTTTGCCAAATCGCTTTTCCAAGTGGGCAGGCCCACCTACACTAGAAGAGAGTCTCTGGTCACTTCTAGAATTCGGCCTCCCCCCCCTGGGTCTCCCTGGGACGGGGAGAGAAGAGTGAAATGTGATGTTGGCAGCAGAGCTGAGATGCTATTTAGAAATAATCACCCCCCTGGAATAAGGAATTGGATCTCCATTTAGAGTGAGTCCAAATGGTTTAAGCATGGAACCTGAGGAACCCTGAGAAGCAAGATGGAAAGGAAGATGTCTAAGGCCTAATTGAGTGACTGCCTGAATCCGTAATGGGAGAGAAAATGAGATCGATTTTATTGCACGAAATGGATGCATGTCAAGGGATGCTTTCGGTGAGAGCAGAAAACCTGATTTGTTGGGCGTCCAATTTCCTTCAGGTTCCTGGTCTGGGGTTTCCGGCAGCCCCCGCCCTCCTCCAACTTCATATCATTTGACTTCACTTACTTGGGGCAAAATCCAGCGGAAAGTAAAAAGAGACTTTAAAAAGCTTATTTTTAAAATCCTCGTAAGGTGTTTTAGACATCAAATAGCTCTTAAAAACCCCGGCAGGACTTTCATGATTTAAGTGTAAATGATTCTGCAACATATGGATTACATTTTCCTTGAATTCCTCCTGGTTTTAAAAGTGAAAGGCAGAGGAAGCAAGGAAACCATAGATCGCCTGCGTCGTTGGAGATTCAGTTCATGGGCGAACACTGTGCACGGTGGGGCTGAGGGGCAGAGCTGCCTGGGTTCGGGAGAGAGTGATGCTAGGAAGTGCTCCAAGGATGACTGTTCTGTTAAAACCCTACAGGAGTCATGGGCGTTGGATTCCTGTACTGGTGTTAGGGCCTAAAGCAGCGGTGTCCCATCTCTTGATTAGTGAACCAAAATTTGTAAGTTGCTAGTCGGCAATACCGATTCCAAGGCCACACCCAGCCCCTTCTCAAGCAAAACTTCTGCACTGAGGCCCCTGGAGTCTGTATTTCTATTGGTTCCTCAGCCACCAGCTTGCGTTCATTGCTATTCTAGATCATGATTTCTCCACCGCGGCTCTGCCGACATTTGGGAGCAGACAGGGCTTCGCTGCAGGGGGCTGTACTGCGTAGCCTTCCTGGCCTCTACCCACTAGAGGCCGGTAGCACCCCCAACCCAAGTCACCCCAACCACAAATGGCTGCAGATTTCGCCCAATGTCCCCTGGAGACAGGGGAGCAAAGCAGGCCTGGTGGAGACGACTTTGAAGTGGCCAACGTATCAAAGGATGCCCAACGATCTGCATATGTGTGTGCGTGTCTCTGCTGGGTGTGAGTTGTAGGGACATCTGTACATAAATACAGAGACTGGGAAATTAAGAAGGCAAGGGTAATACCACGTGTTGTGTTTTTGTACCGCCCACCTCCCCTAATATTCCTTACCTGTTCACACCTCATGTGTGTGTAGATGGCTATTCCCCATTCTTCACTCAATTTTAGAGTCATACTTCCCCACTCTTCCCTGGCTTCCTGGCAGAAGGATGTGTGTCTCTCCCTTGCCTTTTACCATGTGACTTGCTTTGGCCAATGGGATGCTAGGGGGTGTGGGTGGAGCAAAGGCTTTGGATGGGTCGGTTTGGTTGGGCTTTCCTTTGGCCCTGCAGAGAGAAGGCATGCCCCAAGGAGCTGTTGCTCTTCCCGTGACGGCCTCTAGAACGAACCCATGGAGAGAAGCCCTGAGCCCAACCCAAGCCTGAAGCCCAGCCTGGCTCCGCCAAGCCACAGCCAACTTGCAAACCCACAAGTATGAAAATAAATGTTTGTTGTTGTACACCTCTGGGATTCTGAGGGTGTTTGTGACAAAGAAAATTACAAAGAACCCAGATTGATGCAATACGTGGAAGCCCGCCAGAGTTTACACCAGAAGACACTCTGACACAGTGGCTAAGACCAAGTCCCAGTTCAAGTCCCAGCTGCCACGTCCTAGCGAGTGACGTCACCACTCGGGGCTCCACTTCCTCGTCCATTAAACGGGCATCCAATAGAATATGCAAGTCTCAGTTTCCTTGCCTGATAAATGGGCTTGTATGATAGTCTGTGCTTCAGAGATTTGTGAGGATTAAATAAGGTGACATGTGTAAATTGTGTAGCACAGTGCTTGGCATATGGTAACTGTGAGCTGATTTTATTATGCCGAAGGCTTGAGGACATGGGATATATGCTCATCCCCCTCCCTTTCTTCCTTCCTTCTCTCCTTCCTTCCTTCCTTCCTTTCCGTCTTCCTTCCTTCCTTCCTGCCCTCCTTTTTTCCCTTCCACCCTCCTTTCCTCCTTCCCTACCACAAATATCTACTGAATGTTTACTATCACCAAACTCTGTGCTTGGGTGAACAGGATCTAGAGCCCAGTGTGTGTGCCAAGAAGGCACCTCGGAGCTGAGACACAGGATCCCATAAAGAGTTAATCCCCCGGTAACCAGGAGCCAAATAAATTCTGCCCCGCCAAACACACCCCAATCATCATTAGTCACGGCTTGTTGGACGGGAGGCTCCTCCCTGGCGCTTATCTCCCTGGCTTCTGTCCTCGGCCACTAGGCCATATTTCACGTTCTGAAAACAGATGACCCCAGGGTCAGGGAAATGAAAGCCCCGTTCAACAGGTCTGCCCGGCACTCTACGGGGAAGGAGGGCGAGGGTCAGCCCAGCAGCCCTGTCCTTGCCAGGACAGGCCCGGAGCACGCGTTCGAGGGGCCCTGGGCGTGAGTCCCAGTCTCCAACACCCGGGTTGGGCTCGAGGAAGAGGATCAGGGTGACAATGAGCCCAAGGCGTTGCCCTCCATAAAGCAGTCGGGCTGGGGGCGGGGTCTGGAGGCTGTATTTGCATAGTGCCTCCCATGATGCTTCACTGCAGTTCTGTTCACCTGGGGATTCCAATGCCAGCCGTGGGGGACAGTGCTCGCCCCTGGGAGCCATGCTCAGAGCCGCAGATGCGATTTCGGACTTCCTGTGATGACTTACGTTCCGGGGAGGGCCAACGAACCCACAAGGTACCACCATAATGGGTTACATTTTTTACTTTCAGATGGGAAATAAAACAAAGTAAAGGAAAATGTTTTAGTTTTTCTTGTTTTCTTGGGAGAGAAGGTGTAGAGTCCATGAAAATTGGTAAGGTTTTGTTAGCGTAGGAACAAAAGCAAAACATTTCAGTATTTAAAGCCTCATCAGAAATAATTTGTGATGCTGATTAGGATGGAGGAGCGGAGCCTATGAAAATCACTGCGCATCCCTGAGTAACGGAGATAAACCGTCCACATGGGAACCATGAGTGGATGAGATACTCTCAGATTCGGACATGCTATGAAGGTAACGTAAAGAAGGGTGGTATAAAATATAGCAAAGGAGAAAGAGAGATGACTTGAGGGAAAAATTACTTTTGTGGAGAGCTGGGGAGATTAGAGGTAAATAACGATGATAAAACTATAGCAGCTGCTTTTATTAAATGCGTATTAAATGAGTTAAAATGTGTACATGGCCTAGCATTTAAGAAGTACTAACTGTGAACTGGTATTATATTATTATTATTATTATTATTATTATTATTATTATTATTATTATTATTGCCAGCCATTGGGCTAATAGTTTATATATGTCACTTATCTTAGTGTACGTTCCCCCAAAGCAAATCTTGAACCTAGGACATGAGTGTAGGTGGAGACAATTAGAGGCATGTGTAGACCGATGTTACCCAGAGACTAGTAACATCAAGTAGTAACATCTGCCCCTAGGGCTGGAGAGAACTAGAGGAGGAGTTGGTATTACTACAAGTCAGAACCATCTAGAATGAGCTGTAACCACAGTGAGGGATGTCCAGTAGGAGCTGGAGCCACAGAGGAGACCGGTCATTGCAGCTGATGCCACAGAAAGAAATCGGTAGAAAGTCCCTGGATTCTCTTCTCTTTCCTCCCTCTTATTCCCCAGTTAAGTCTCCCATTGGCTAATCTACCTAGAGGGCAAAGGAGCTTGGGAAATATAGTTTTCTGAGATACAGAGCTAAGGGAAGAGTATGCATGAATCTGAAATCCTTCTTCCTTCCTTCCTTCCATTCCTTTTCTAAATTCCTTCCTTTCTCCTTTCCTTCATTTTTCTCCATTCCTCTCTCCTTCACTCTCTTCTTTCCTTCCACGTTGCTAACCCTTACATGGTAAGCAAGAGAATACTATTGCACAGAATAGTAAGCCAGGAGGTTCATACAATCTAGGCCTGAGAGGACACCCCTCTATAAGCCATCAGAGAAACAGAATGGTGGGAAGGAAGCCAATTGTTGGTGCTTCCGGCCCCAGAGCTGAAGGGCTGGTTAAAAGGGCAGCCCAGCTGCCTTGAGACAAGACCTTTACTATGAGGTCCTGCCAGGCCCCCTTGCGCCAGCCAGCCTGGCTTTTCTCAAAGGACAGTTTTCTCTGATCTCTAAAGACTAATGAAGCCAGTTGGGGTTTGGCAAGATTTGTCCCACTTCAGACAGATTATTCCACGTGGGAGAAAGAGGTATTTCAGAGTTCATCTCTAACCATGTTCCCTGCAAGCATCTCTTCTACTGGGTGACTACTGAGAATACGAAGTAATCGATAAACTAGAAAACACAATGTATGAGACTTGGTTGGCTATGGTTATAATAATGCAGTCACAATAATCAGACTGTTAGAGAGAGAAAAATCTATTGTGTATGTGTAGCACAGTAGCTTACATACAGCTGTGTGTGTGTGTCTGTATGTGTGTTAGTGGAAGGAGCCGGCCTCTTTTTTTGTTCATGACCAGCAGTTGCAAACAGCTGCTGTAAATTATTTCGATTGTCCTGCAACTTGGTGATCTGAAACGGGCTTCCATGCCAAACGGTACTTTTCAGTAATGGATAGCTCAGTTTTCCTGAGTTTAGACTCACTGCTTATTTCTTCTCTCAAACAAATATTGAATGAGCACCTACTATGCACCTCCAGGCACTGACTTGTGTAGAAGGTCCAGCTATGAGCCAGAGAGCCCTGAACGCCTGCCTTCGTGCATCTGAGAGTCAAGTGCAGATTTGCTTCTTGGTTGGCAGTGACAGTACACACTTGGAGCTACGGACAAGGTCTTAATTATAGATGGCCCAGCGGGAAGAGTAATTATAGAGCTGAGCCTGCAACTCTGGTCCCACCAGCACAGTTATTTTTGAATACTACTTCGGAAAATGCAGGTTACTTCGACACACAAAGAGCGGATGGCAGCATGATGGATGGAATCCCCTCTTCCGGGTCCAGTGGACTGCGTAAGAAGGTCCACCCTCATCTTCCACTTCCTTCCATGGGGTAGGATCCGGCCCCTGGAGCATGTGATTGGTTGCTTTACTCAGCCTGCTCAGATCTTTCCATCGCCTCTGGCTTCATACCACAAACGTGAATTCCTTGTTCACCTGACACATGCATGTCAAGTCAATGGAGGAGGGGGGCGGGGGCGGGAATCCATTCTCTATGGTCCCAGGGAGACAGAGGGGTGGGTCACTGTCCGGAAGAGTGTTTTAGCAGAGGAAAGAGTGCTGGTGGATCTCAGCCTGGCCTGGAAATCATAACCCATTGGCCGGAACTAGTCACAGGAACCTACTCAATCAGAAGGGGGTCAAGTGGAATCCTGCCATACCTGGAAACTGGAAATGAGGAAGAATTTGACAAATTGTACCAATGATGACCATTCTGTTGATTTAAACAGCCATGCAGAAGATGTTTTATGCCCAGATCCAGAGAAAATGAACCAATTTGATACAGTTTGGAAGTCTTCTATTTATTAAAACTTGATCTACAATACATTTAACATAAATTTTTAACTTTGAACTTCATAAAAAGTTAAAAATTGTTTTAAAATGAAATTTAGATATTTGTGACTCCTGAATACTGCTGAATACCCAAGAATCGCCCTCACCTAGGACAGGCGTGGTGATGGTAGAGATGGTGGTGGGGAAGACAGAAAGAGCAGAGAGAGAGCAGGGAGGGTCCACGCCTTTTCTGCCTTAGGTTCTGTCAAACACATGAAAAGCACAAGTATTTTTTTAAAAGATTTATTTTTTATTGTTTTTTGACAGAGACAGAGAGAAGGGGGAGGGCTCAGAGCAGTCTCCATAGTTGACAGCATTAGTTTTCCATATAGTTTCACTCCACAGGTGGGCACGGGGCTGCGCAGGGCAGGAACTGGGCCAGGAGCCTCCCCCATAGGCCCCAGCAAGAACTGAACTGGGGGCACACCCCAGTTCAACATATGGGTCCGTCTGGACCAGAGTCGGGATTTGATCCTCTGTCTCTGGGGTTGCAAAGCAAGCTCTTAACCCACGGAGCCATCCCAGCTTCCCTGAAAAGCCCAAGTTTTAAGGCTATTCATCCCTGGATTTGCATTATGGACCCAACACCAATTAGGTGAATAACTTTGGGCAAGTTAGTTTGCGTCTCTACACTTGAGTTCTCTCATCAGTTAAGTCAATAAAAATGCCTACCTTGCTGGATGATTTTGAACATTAAGTTCATAATACATTTAAAGTGCTAAGTACCAAGAATGGGGGATTGTTTGTTACTGAAGCCAAACCAAGCCTATCCTGACTGATACACAAATGATTAGAAACTTCTGCATTGACTCGGGTCCTCTTTGCCTCAGCTCTAATACTTGTCATAGCTACAGACCTCAAGTCTGTGCTCTATGCTATTCCCTTTCTACACTGGGGCTTGTCTAATATGTGGCATGGGACAGCTAAAGAAACTGCAGGTCCCTTTTACACGCAAACTATCCAGAAGGGGAGGGAGAGTGAGTCCCATGGGGCTATGCTCAACCAACAGGCAAGAGGAACTGAGGCATAAACACTTCTACCTTTTACCCCTGGAAGACACACTTCTGATCAGCATTTTACATGCGTCTTGGAAAGTCCCTGTGGTTGAGCGCTAGGTGCCCACACAGCGGCCACCTCCATAACGCATCTTTGAATCGACTCCCCTCGCTCTCCCAGGGCACTTGCCCTGATCCCTCCTACGGATCAGGTCTGAGATAAACCATTTACAAGCCCTTGTCTCAGGCTCTGATTTTAGGGGCTGGAGGTGGGAAATCCTTACAAAGATACCTGTTAAGGCCCTTCTCTAGCCCCCCTGATTGCCCCGCTCCCAAATCCGTGTTGTCTAGATACTTCTGCAGAAGAGCTCTGGGTTTCCATCCTTATGAGGAACGTTCATCAGAATGCATGCTCCATGAGGCAAGAGGCCTTGCTCCCTGGGGTCGCTGGCGTTACCACCGTGCTCAGAGCCTCGCAGGACACACCAGGAAAGCTCAATCCGTACCTGAGAAACTGACCAACTCACTTAATGTCCCGTCACCTCTGGTTCTTTGCCAGGGAACAGTGATTATAAGATGAACCTCCCAAAGTTGGCATGAAAATAAAATCAAAGCCATGGAAGCCTGGTCTTGGGCCAGGTACATACTGCTGTTATTCCTACCTGTAAAAATGGGGATAATAGTGCCTTGCTCGTAGGGCAGTTGCTGTGAGGATCAAAGCGTGTGATGCCTGTTAGGAGCATATAGGAAGTGCTCAGCAAGCGTGGACCCTCCCTGCTCTCTCTCTGCTCTTTCTGTCCTCCCCACCACCATCTCTACCATCACCACGCCTGTTCTAGGTGAGGGCGATTCTTGGGTATTCAGCAGGCACATAAGAAGCCATCAGTTGAATCTGAATCTTATCAACAAATAAAGTGCCTCAGAAACTGGGACCAATTGTCCAGGTGCATCCTGCAAGCTTTCCCTTAAGAACTGTCAAAGTGTGCCCCAGTGACCCCAATATCTGGCGGGGTTCCTTGGGGCCAGGATCAGGGATTATGCTGTCGGTCTCTGCCAGCCCTGACAGGTTGATTTGGATTTGGATGGGGTGGGCTGGATAGAGAGACTCCTGGGGATCCAGAGGCCCTCTCCCTGCCCCCCAACGTCTCTGTAAGCGGAGATGGGGTCTGGAAGGGAATCGGTCCTCCGCTAAGTGGCAATCCTAAATACTGCCCTGCAAAGAATGATGTAGCTGCGCTCAGCCCAGTAAACGTAGGCTTTGGGAGCCAGACGTTTTACAACGAGATAATTTGAGAGGTGGGTCATAACTAAGCTGGCTCCAAACGTTCCCTCCGGGAGAGTTCAGCTAGAAACCCATCTTGCTTGGGGCTTGTTCAGCAATCCCTTATTTATGGTAACATGCATTACAGGAAATTTTTATATAAGGCATTAAAGTGCAGGCAATTTAGGACATGTGATCGTCTTACCTCTCCAACGGCCTCACCCCACCCCCTCCCTCCCATGCAGCTCCCCCATTCTGCCGTCTTTGAATTTCAGCTGGATGCAAAGGCTGATAATAGCTAAATTACATTGCAAACAGGTGCGGGCCTCCTCTGCTCTGGACAGCTGCCACGGTTATGTGATTCCTCAGCTGGGGGTGTGCGGTTAGCCCGGCTGGTGAAGCTGGGGGTGAAGGTGAAGGTACTTGTCTCCTCGGCATCTCTCCACCCCAGCCCCCACTCTCCAGCCATGCTGGGCCCTCGGGAGGTATACGCAGATATCACTCAAGGCCGGCAGAAACCTCTGCTTTCTTTGTTCTGTGTTCCAACATGGTGTCTATTTCACCCTGGTAGAAAGGCGTCAGTTACCTGGGGCAGCTGGACAGGATACTAATTGTAATAGTAATACAAGCATTAGCAAACAGCAATAACCACAGACTCAGTCCCTGCTGAGTGTGGAGTGATTGCTAAGCTCTTCTTTCATTCACATGCATCCTCTCTGAAGTTACAGTTAAGGCTGCCCCCGTGCTTGAAGGCTCCAATTCTGACCCTGCCATGTAGTAGCTGTGGGACTTTGGGCAAATGACTAAAGCACTCTGGGCCCCGGTTCTATCATCTGTAAAATGGGGGTGATCAGGCAACCCACTTCATAGGGTTGTGGACATTGAGAATGGACTTAAGCTCCTTGAATTCTTGCAAAAACGCTAAGGGAGACTATTCCGGCGATCCCCATTTCACAAGTCAGGGAACTGAGGCACAGAGAGGGTGAGTCACTTGCCCTAAGTCACAGTATGAAGAGTGATTTTCTACTCAATGGTTGGTCTTGTATAAATGAAAGGTGTTCATTCATTCATAACACCTACTTTTTTTTTTTTTTGAGTGCCAATTATATGTCAGGCACTGTGTTGGGCTGGCACTGGGTAGAACGAGGAAAACAGACAGGGGGCAGGAATGGGATGAAAATGAGAGCAGGAGCCCCATAGGAGGAGGAACTTGGAACCAGAGGTGACTGTGAGAATGTGGCTTCCAAGTCCACAGAAAAATACTTACCATGAGAGTCCTCACTGCATCTGGGAACACATTTCCCATCATCCCTCCCTCCCCCATTGTTCACGGCCATGATTGTCTGCTTGCTGTGCCTAAAACAAGCAAAGCTTTTGTACTTGCTGTTTCCTATATCAACTGGAATTCCTTCCTTCAGATAGTCTCTCTCTCTCTCTCTCTCTCTCTTGTCTGCTTTTCCCTCCTCTCTTCTTCGTAGCACTAATCACCACCTGGCATATTTCTGTTTTCTTTCTCCTACCTCTAGAACATAAGTTCTGTAAGAACAGACACTTCATCTCTTTTGTTCCTTGCCACATCCCAATTCCCAGAGGTGTGTCTGGCATGGAGAAGGTACTCAGCAGAAACTTAGTGAATGCAGGAACATAGGAAATGCAGTGTTTGAAACTCAGATTCCAGCTAGACAAAGTTTGGGCTGTGAAAGAAAACGAACAGGCTGGTTGGATGAGTTTCCTCCCTTCCAAAGAATTCTCTATGCAGGAAAACAAAGCCCTGCATGTATTAGAAGGATGGACTCTGGGATTATGAGCCAGGTAGGAATATTTATGGCTATAATAGGGGCTTAAACCAAAAGGATGTTTATTGTTAACTAAAATAAGACCAAAGGTAAACAGTCTAAGGCTCTACGATTGCATTAAAGTCCTAGTCTCAGCCATTCTTATCCTGCTGGCTTTCATTCCTCATGGTCTCAAGGTGGCTGCCACAACTCCAGTCATCACACTAGAATCCCAAGCAGAAGGAGACAGGAGCGAACTATTCCTTGAGAAGCCCTGTCTTTTATTCTTTCCTAAAGAAGTTGACACAGTATTTCCCAGTTACAAGGGAGACCATGAAAGTTAATATCTGGCACATCAGAATGGGCTAGCACTAGACTTGCCTAGAACAAAGATGGTTCATCTATTGGGACTGGGATTATTGTGGTCCCAAACAAAATTGCTAGCCTGTTAACAAGGGTGAGGGGACAATGGGTGTCCGGTAAACAATGCTTGCTACAGATGCATTTTCAAGGGTCTTTGAAAGAGCTCCAACTTCATCTCCTACCCACCACATTCCCTAGACCTTAGTTAAAAAAAGAAACAAGGCTCAGTTAACTGGTCAACCTGCCCTATGCCAGCCTCGATCCTTTTTAATTTAAAAAGGAGTGGCTAAAAGCACAGGCTTGGACTTCCGTTCAGACCATCATAACTTTTAATCCCATTTGAGGCAAGTCATTTCAGTCAAGTCTAGCCAGAATGACAGGAGAGTGAATTTCTCTACCAGGAAGTTCTGAGAACATAATGGCAAAATGCCCTTGAAATGTTGTTTTGTGATAAAAAATTATTTTGCTATAGTCAATAGGGAAAAACAGGATCCTGCCAATTTTCTTACGTGCATATGTCAAAACATCTTATCCTTTTCCCAAATCCTTCAGTAAAAATTGAACCTTTAGGAAAATTTACTCTATTTAACACATGGTTTTAATTAAATGCCTGCTGTCATACCCAAGGACTCCTGGGGTAAGAAAATTCTAATTGAAAATTTGAGATTTTCTAGGTCTTTGCCAAGTCTTCTGCAGAACAGAGATAATAAAACATATGTCACTGGGCGTGGTGGGGACGGATTAAAAGAGACGATATGTATCTAGTGCCAAGTATAGACTTTGAGGAGCAAAAAATGGAAGATGTCCTTATTTTAAATGCTTGATTGGGTTAGTATCTCCTGCAAAACAAAAAAAGAACCTGTTACCGTTCCTTCTAATAAAGTTTAATGCCATTCCTACCACAGAGGGGCAATTAATGAATGTCCAATTGAATTTATTTAGCCAGCATGTCAGTTGCCTACTATGTGCTCGGAATCTAGAAATTTGGAGGAAGTGAGATCTCTGACGGGAAAGAAACTCAGGGAGGAGGACAGAGGTTCTCAAAGTGTGCGCTCTGAGCAGGCAGCACCAACCTCACCTGGGATCTTATTGGGAATGCCAATTCCTTGTGCATGGTTTGGATTTAATTGTTTTATTGGGGAACAGAAGGAATTTGACAAATTTGGGACGAATGAGTCACACGGCTCTTTCCAGCCCCACCAGTGAGTGGATGATTCTTGAGTCCCAATGGTTATAGCTGTGGTGTTATTCCGTCTCTTATTTTTACAACGTCAAAAGCACTTGAGCAAATGTGGCAACATCTTTGAGGTTTTTATAATGGCTGTTTCAACTTGAAAACGCCCAAGGAATAATTGAAAAACCGCCTTAGGTTTTTATGTGACTTCCATGCCATACTGAAAGTGCCATTTTTACTAATGCTAGTTGACTGGGAACAGCTTGAAGGGAGGTTTAATTTTTTTTTTCTTTATTCTGTATTATATTTGTAATGAAGAATTTTTAAAAATTCCAATAAATGGAGTGGAATGTCCAAGCAGGATCTAAAATAAAAATGCAAGTTTGGGTCCCCGTCCTAAGCTACTAGGTGGGAAATACATCCGGGAAGATTCCAGCACTCTGTGAGTTAATGAGTCCACCTTGAACCTGAGGCGTGTGCTCACGTTGGAGAACATGGGCCCAGTGGGGGAGAGGCGAGTCAAAGTTAATTACAATTTATTGTGATGAGTTTGTGGTCCAGGTAAGTCCAAGGGGCTGTTAATGCAACTCGGGGGTTTCACAGAGGTGTTGGGACATGAACTGAATTATGAAGAATAATGAAGAAGCCCCTTCCCTGGGACCAAGAGGATGCATTTAATGGTCTCGCAGGTGACCGTTAACTTTAAGAGAAGCAGAGTTATAGCGACTGCTAGAGAGACTGGGCACGGACAGCTGGTCTACCCTGAGTTGCATCCTTATGAGGGTGTTTCATGGAGTTCGGCCCTCCTGGAGAGGCTTAGACGAGTCCAGCTTCGAGGGGAGGTGTCTCAGTGCTACACAGACCAGCCCATCAGGAGAGCTGGGCGTTATGAGGAGTGCCTGAATTTCATTAAAGGTGTGACAGACTATGGCTTCTCAGAGGGTTGCAGGTTTGAGGGCACTCCAAGGACAGTGCCTTGAGAGTGAGAATGTTGAAGGTGTGAATGAAAAATAGTTTTGGTTTTGGATGTAGAGAGACAAAAATAAGGATTCAGGGTAGAACCATTTTGTTTCAGCTGTTTTAATTTTACATGCTAAGAGAAGACTTTCCAAGTGGGAAAATGGGAGAGTCAAGGGTTGGTTCTGATTTACAAGACGTAGATGCAGTCTCAAGGTCCCTGGAGCAGCCCCGCACTGTGAGTTCTGATGCACTATAAATCCAGGGCAGAAACCATGCCACACACTGTCAGCTCCAAGATACGAGGCACTGTTACTTTATTAGCCTCAGACAAAAAGAAGTCCGGCTTCTGCCAATCCAGCTATCATGCAGCACGGATTGTGAGCTCCATCCTGTTTTCAGAAATAAAAAGACGTCAGAAACGTTCGTCTGTGAATCGATTTGCTACAGTTAACTGTGTTTCTAAGAGAGAGATCAGGAAAGACTTTTAGAGCTGAAAAGAGGTTAATGTGGGGTTCTCAACCTCGGGACCTTTGACATTTGGGGCTGGATGCGTCTTTGTGGTGGGAGCTGTCTTGGGCTTTGTAGGGTGGTTAGCAGCATCCCTGGCCTCTACCCACCAGATGCCAATAGCTCGGCCCCACCCAGACTGTAACAACAAAAATTGACAAATGTCTTTGTGGGGGGACAGGGGGCAACGTTCACCCCTGGTGAGAGATACCTGATTAAAGGCCTTCTAGGTCAACTCTCCCTAAAACCCCAACTCCAACATTGATGATTTTATAGATGGAGAAACTGAGGCCCAGATTGGGGCAGTAAATTGCCCTGAGTGACTTCTCTGAGTCCCGCCCAAGGCCAACAGATCAGCACTGGTGTTTTCTTCTCATGCAAGCGTCCATCAGTCATCCATTCAAGAATTCTTTCTGAGCAGGGCTTATTGTCCGTTGCCCCATGCATGCTACACACTGGGGAAATGATGCCTTAGCTTGGGACCACCAAACTAAGCCCCACCCCTTCCCCACGTATGTTCTGTGGACATTTTGGAAGCCACCGAGGGTGTTAGGAAGGGAGGGGACATGTTCATATTTGCACTTTGAGGTGACTACTTTCTTCTAAGAGTTTCGCCCAGGCTAACTTGTCATTCTCGGAAATAAACTAGGAGGTTGTTGCTCTTACTACCACCCATTTTAAGAGGGGAAATGGAGTCTCAAAGTCACCTAGGAAGCGGTAGGGCCGAGGCCCACCTAGCCCCAGACCCTGCACTCTGCGGCTTTGTGGTTTACCGTCTCTCTGGCTTGGAGTGTTCAAGGAGAAGGCTGGGAGAGGAGATGCTTTGGGGGTGGCGGTGGCACAGCACCCATTAGCTCATCCATTCGTCATGCCCATGCTTGTGAGACACCTGCCTCACGCCATACGCTGGTCAGGAGGCTTGTCCACGCTGAAACACTTCTAATCCAGTATTTCCGACAATCCTTTCAGCGAGGTCCCCTTGTTACCCCATTTCACAGATGGGGACACTGTGGCTCAGAGAGATGACATCACCTGCCCCAAACACTGGACTAGCAGGGCGTAGAATTGGGAGCTCAGGATTGTCTGATTCCAAAACTCCTCTGTGCTCTTTGCCCAAATCCCAGCCGAAGAGACTGCAGGTGGGGCCTGGGCGGTCTGGGGGCGTTGAGTGCTGACACGGGCCTCTGACAGGTGTGTTATATAGTTTTAATTAAGGCTGCAGAGGTGAAATCCGAGGACTTGAGTGTGAGTGCCAAAGGCTTCCCGTCAGGGTGGGCCCTTCCGTTCTCAGCAGCCTTCCAAGGGACAGGTATCTGGCTGTGTGGTAGAATGTTCCAGAATCAGGACTCCAGAGACAGAATCTGGGTATTGAGGGGTGGGAGGAGGCAGCCTGAAACCAAGAGGGCAGGCAGAGAGAGGAGAAAGCGGGCCATCGCCTACCCCCCTGCTTCCTCCATTTACTGTATTCACTTGGGGCTGCGAAGGCGTTTTCCAGGTGCAGGGGTTATGGGTCCCCAGAGCCAGGGCACCCCCTTCCTTAGGAACTGCCCTAGTATGTCTGGAGACCATCTAGGGTCCCATTAAAGCCGGACAGAAGCCCGCCTCTGCCCCTATATTTTTGGGGTGACTTTGCCTACTTCTCCGCCCTGTGGTCCTTCCACGACTCTTCATGGCCTCATCTGGAAGGCACCTTGCCTCACCATTGGGGATGCCAATTACTACTGCATTTCAAGCACACTCCTGTCACCCCTGCTGTCCTGGGACCTCCTAACTCCCGACCCCTCTCCCACAATGGCCCACAATTACCCCTTGGATTTGTGGGTGCAGGGCTAGCATTGTAAAGGAGCTTGTCTGAGGAGGAGGGCAGGAAGCAGGAAGGAGACCCCAGAGGCCCCAGGAAGGGATGACCACTGTCCCTGATAGTGAAGTCTAGAGCCCTCAGCCAGGGCCCCACCCTGGTATGTCATGGGGACCATGATTGAACTACTGATCAATCGTTGATCGTAAGAGCACAGAGAAGAGTGGCTGATGGGGGCTAAAAATAAATGCAATGGAAGTATTAGGCAATAATAACAGAGCATTGGAATAAGGAAAAAACAGGTTTGCAATGTTTTAAGGTTTTGTGTGCTTTGGAAGGAAAGGTAGAAAAATGGACATCTTTTGACTTTCAGTCAAAGTGTGGATGTTAAAAAATGTAAGGGGTTAATGACTAAGAGGGTGAAATCATGTAGAATTTCCAAATAATGTTGGGTAAGGGATAGATAAATAAAAACAAGTGGATTTAATTGAAGGCAGAAAAGAAGCCGGAAAAAAAAAATGGCAAAGAAAAAAAATGCAGTTTAAATAAAAAGCTCAAAATAGAAGCAGTACTAATAAATCCAAGCAGTAATCAAGTCAAATGTAAACATTAAAATATCACATGAAGGAACATCGAATTAAACTCTGCAGTGAAAATCCAGGATTGTCACATTTTGTGGCAGATCCTGTTTTCCAGATACGGCCACAGTAATACAGTACATTCCATTCCACACACTCTTTTCACAATGTGACTTTATTACTTTTCCAACCAAGGGCAGGGCCTGTGTCCCCTCTCCTTGCCTCTCCATAGGCTTGTGACTACATTGGAAGTGACACGGTGTGACTTCTGAGGCAAGGACATAGAAGGTGACATAGCTCCCGCCAGTCATCTGGGACTTGGATCCCAGCCCCCATGCTGTGAGGAAGCCCCCGGCAACCCAAGGCTACTGAACCTGCTCAGCCCTGCTTCCCTGGTCTCCGTCCTGGGTTCTCTAGTGGTCCCCAAACTTTTTGGCACCAGGGACTGGTTTCATGAAAGAGGTTGGGAGGGGGGCAGGCAGATACACATGCGCAGTTCATAATAGGGTTCAGACTCCTATGAGAATCTAGTGCCCCCGCTGATCTGACAGGAAGCGGAGCTCAGGTGATAATGCGAGCAACAGGAAGCAGCTGTAAATACAGATGAAGCTTCTCTCGTCTGGCTCCTAACAGGCCACGGACCCGTCTGTGGCCCCAGGGTTGGGGGCCCCTGCTCTAGAGAGTTCTCCCTCAATAACTCTCTTGGACAGAAACCTCCACCTGAGGCTCCACCCCTAGGAAAGCTGTCATGGTCTGAGGCGTGTCCTTGCCGCTCAAATCCACAAGCTGAAATGCCAGTGCCCAATGGGTCAGCATGCGAAGGCCGTTGGGCGGTGCTTAGGTCATGAGGGTGGAGCCCTCATGAGTGGGATTAGGGTTCTTATTAAAGAGACCCCAGGGAGCTTCCTGGTCCTTCCCCCGCGTGAGGACAGGGAGAAGTCTGTGACCTGGAGGAGGGCCTTCACCCACCAGTGCTACCCCGCTGACCCGAGACCTCCAGCCTCCAGAGCTGTGAGAAATCAAATCCTTTTATCTAGACGCTACCCAGTCCCTGACATGTTGTTACAGCAGCCGGATGGACTCAGAGTCCAACCAAAGACATACGACAAGTGTAATTTCTAAAGTGTTGATATGGTTCATCAGTGTGACAGTCCTCGTTCAAATGTATCCTTGTTGGTGCATTGGGCCCCTAGCACCTGGGGGCCATGTGGGCAGGGGCAGGGTCTTTGCCACTATCGAGGGTTCAAGGGCCCTGACTCCAAAGGCAACCCAGAGTCCTTAATGTCCAGCAGGGTTATCGGTGACTGGACAGAAGGTAGATCAGTGGATGACTGGATTCCGAGTGCCTTCAGAGAGGAGCAGGCAAACCGGTTTTGACATGCCCATGAGCAGATCAAAGGGCTGGTTAGCAACCATTGTCACCAAATCGCTTCCAATTAGGGAAAATGAATTCTCTGCTCATTTGGGGAACCAAAGCAAAACAAGGGTCCCTAATGATTTCTTTGAAAGGCCATGGTGAGGCAATTAATTTGGCATAACTTTTCTGAAAGTTGTGGTTTGCCCTGTTACAGCAAACGCTGGAAAATGGTCAGATTTGACCAAAACATTTGAAAGCCACGAATTTATCCTAAGGAAATGATCAGAAAGGTGTGCACCGCTTGCATGTAAAACACACTGTGGTAGCATTAATTATCATGGGACAAAGGAAGTACCTAATGTCTAACAAAGAGGGTTGGCTACATTATATGGCACCTTGATAAAATAAAGAGAACATGGTTATTTAAAAATATGTTATAGAAGAATAACTCATGACCAACACATTTTAGTGACATGTTGTTAAATTACAGAGAAAGGTTTTAAAATAGAATTGGATTGTACATTTTTTTTTTTAAGGCATAGCCACATCAGCAGGTTATGGAATTTCCATGTACCACAGTGTTAGGATAATCTGCTGTAAGATTTGATTATATTTGATTTTGGCTTTGTACCTTTATGCCTTTCTGTGTTGAAGGAGTGTATTGTGTTTCGAAGGAATCAGCAAACTGATTATTTACGTTGTAATGTGAAAACGGCTGGAATTATCATTAAAACACTGCAAAAAAAACCAAAAACCCTGCGTAGAATAAAACACTTCTTGGAAAATTTTCTTCTCATCTCATGAAGGGAAGGCATTTTGTTAACTAGAGGTATAAACCATTTCCCCAAATTACATAGCAAACCTATAAAAGGGAGGTCAAATTGAAAATTCCAGTTTGTTTTCTTAAAATAACAACTATTGCTGTGATTTGGTATATCACTCAGAATTTTTTTCCAATTAAAAATAAAATTAAGTTTAGATTTCTGTGGCTGTATGATTCTAATTTCATTGGACACCATTCAAAAGATTCTTACTCTTTTTCTGTCCCTGTCCACCTCTTCCCTACCTCTTTCCACCTTCACTTTGTTCCAAAGGTATTTTAGGAGGCTTACATTTTCTTGCAATTCTATCTTCCTGCAAGCCTTGCAATAAAAACAAGCAATTTGTGCAAGGTGACCTGCCTATAGACAAAGTTTGTATTTTCTCTCCCTCTCCTCTCCTTTTTCTTTCCTCTCTCTCTTTTTCTCTTTCATTTATGGTTTGTTTGTTTTGTTTGTTTGTTTGATGAGTTATATCATTTACATCCCAGAAAATAGAGTAAAGAGTTACCTCCCGTTTTTATCCTTTGCCCGTTTCTTACCTTCATACCCCACAAGTCAACTCTATTCATAGTTTTTAATATATTTTTCCAAAGTTTCCGTATGCATGTATAAGTAAATATGCATATAAAGTCTCATTTCACCCCATTTTACACAAAAGTAGTAAATTTTATACTTCTGCACACTGCTTTTTTCACTTAAATTATCTTAGATATCTTCCCATCAGGGTATAAAGGAACTTCCTAGGTCTTTTTTATAGCAGTATATCATGTATGTATGTATGTATGTATCAGTCCCCCATTGATGGAAATTTGGGTTACCTCTAATTCCTGATATCTACCACTTCATGTGTGTGCAAGTAGATCTACAGGATACATTTTTGATGATGAAATTGCTAGGTTCAGAGTATACACACTTGTCATTTTGATGAGCATTTCCAAATGTTCAGTGGGGATGTACATTGGTCCAAGCACTAGACAAGTAGATATGAATAGGAGTCTTTGCATTCTAGAATGCCATCTGCGACAGAGTGAGATAATATGAAACACTAAGTGAGGAGGTGGTAGATTGGAAGTGAGAGTAGGAAAAAGGCAACAATGAGGTTGAACAAATGATACACCTTTTGAGGTCCACACACTTGCCACTGGGCATCTTTCTTGCAGCCCACCGTGAAGACACATGAGAGCTGCAATAGGAAGCTTGGGATTCGAGTGCATAGTTCCTGCCCCACCCCCCACCCCCGGCACAGAGCAGAGCAGAGATGGGTGGAGAATGTCCTACAGAGGCAAACTGACACTATCGGGCACACCCAGGATGGCCAGAACTCCCAGGTGCCATTGCGTGAGAATGCATCCCATCATCCCATCCCACCCCTCAGGGCCAGGACGCTCAAATGTCCCCTGGGCCCTTGATACCGCCACTGATGTGGCCAAGGGGAACTTGGGTCTAGCAAAACCAAACAACAATCCTTAGAGCTTTTTAGAACTTTTTGCAGTAACTCTGCTCGCTCTCTCTCTCTCTCTCTCTCTCTCTCTCTCTCTCTCTCTCTCTCTCTCTCTCTCTCTCTCTCTCTCTCTCTCTCTCTCTCTCTCTCTCTCTCTCTCTCTCTCTCTCTCTCTCTCTCTCTCT
>PVKE010001357.1:0-102623 GCA_004027555.1 Craseonycteris thonglongyai
GCAAGTTCTTCATGTAATTTTCTTTCCAGATGATGCCATCATTGTTAATGTTCTCTTTTGGATTTCTTGTTTCTCGGTCAAGTTCATGGCATTGCCATTTGTGAAGAGACCTTCCATTTATCGTATCAATGTACGGTATATTACGGTATGTTCGAAAAATGTCATTCATTAAAAATTTAATTAAAAAAAGAACTGGTGTCGCCTCGGAAGTGGGGTGTAGTCTTATACAGCGAATATAGGCCTAAACCTACATGTTTGAACTGTAAAATTAGGGGGTCGTCTTATACGCCCAGTCGTCTTATACGCCGGAAAATACGGTAATTGTGTGGGTAACGATGAGTCACAGGGAAAGGGAACATGAGGACAGGCAGGCTTGGAGAAGATAAGAGATTCCACTTTGAACATTTCGACTGTCCTTGGCACATCCTCATGGAATTCTCTTATGGGGAGTTGGTCATGTGGGTCTGAACCTCACAAGCAATGACTGGGCTAGAAACCGAAAGTGGACTCTGGGTAGCTGCTGTCTTGGGCCAGATGAGATTTCAAAAGCAGTGTGAATGGGGAAGACGCAAAATGCCTAAGCTAAGGATCACCAAAAGGTAAGGTAAGGTTTATCAAAATGTAATCCAGAGACCACATGCCTCAGATGAGCAGGAGGGTTTGTAAAATGCACAGTCCGGGGCCTGCATACAAACCACCGAATCAAAGTGCATGGGGTATGTGTGAGGCCTGACACATGATCTACATTTTCACAAGCAGCCCAGAGGATTTTTAGGCACCTCTAAGTTTGGAAATCACTGAGGTAAGGAACAGGCAGAGAGGCTATTCCCAAAGGAGACTGAGAAGGAAGAGGAGAGAGAAGAAAATTGGATAATTCTGTGCTGTGAAACCCAAGGGAAGAGGTTTGGCAGGAGGGAACTGTTGAGTCTGTCAAGCGTTTCTGCAAGTTTGAGTGAGGTAAGAATGGAGAAGTGTCCTTGGATTTGGTAAGCTAGAGGTCACTGGGGACTTTATTCAGAGCACTCGGGGGAGAGTATGAGGGCAGAGGACATACAGAAATGGACTGAGGGGTAGGGGGGAGGTGAGGAAGTAGGAAAGAGACTGTAGACTATTCTCTCTCAGTAAGTTTGGCTGTATATGGAGATGAGAATAAGACAGAGTGTCTTATGAAAGGAAGGGTAGAGAAAGTGAGAGAAAAGAACTCCATTGTAAAGGTGGAGAAGATATGAACGGATCTAAATGCTGACCAAAAGGGTATAAAGGAAGAGCATGAATATGGAGCAAGGGGTGGCCCTTAAGTTAGCAGCAAGTGGTGGCATTAGCCTTGGTCAAGAATGAAGACAAGGGGAAGCCAGGATGGCTCAGCAGGTTAAGCATTCGCTTTGCAGCCCCGGGGACTGAGGATCGAATCCCGGCCCTGGCCCTTGTGGACCCATATGCTGAACTGGGGAGGCCCACAGTTTGGTTCTCGTCCCCTGGTTTGGCCCCTGGCTTGAAGGGGGATGTGCCTCCCATGCAGGAGGTCCCCAGCCCAGTTCCCACTCTGCACGGCCCCCGCCCACCTGTGTGGAATGAAACCGTGTCAAAAGCTGATGACATATAACTATGGAGACTGCTCTGGGCCCTCCCCTTTCTCTCTGTCTCTTTCTGTCTCTGTCTCTCTCTGTATCAAAAACAATAAAATAAATCTTTAAAAAAAAAGAATGAAAACAGAAGACAGGATGGCAGACAATGTCTTTAAATTTAGAACTTTGGTGGCAAGAGATTGGCATTCGCACCTGACGCCTTCCATTTTCTGTGCAAAGCAGGGCATGGAGTTAACTGCAAAGAAAGAGAGAAATGGAGGTGAGAGCAGAGATTTGGAGAGAGAAGAAGGCGATAGAAGTGAGGCCACACAAATGATGTCCCCAGCTTCAATAGCCAGTATACTTGGGCTCCAAATGTATTATGGAGTGGCGAGGATTTAGTCCAGGTCAGTAGAGCTTAGCTAGAGCCATGTTCTACTTTCTACAATCACCGTGCTGTGTGCTCTGTCACATGAAGTAAGGGAGCCCATAGGGAAGAGGCCTGTGCTTATCCACAAGGCTCCTAGGAGGGGCCAGGGGAGTGGCAACACTCCTGATTGAGCAGTCCTGGGGAAGGAACAGAGTGGGGCCCCTGCTCTGGAGCACAGGAATGCGGAGCTGCTTCTGCACGCGGCCCTAGTGACTCCGAACTCTTCTGAGAGAGAACTCCCCATCTCCCCAGGACCACAAAGCCAGGTCCTGGAACGGGGCACATCCCAGCCATGCCCTGGCACACAGAGGATCATGACAGTCTTGGCTACCTGGAGTCGTTCCCAGCCTGGGGAGCAAAGCCCAGATGGTAGGGGACCCTACTACGGGCCCAGAGGTGGGAGGCTTGGAGCCACTGCCGACTCACTTTTTCCCTCTGGCTTCACAGTTTCCAAATAAAGAGGCTGATTTTCCCTCTTGAATGTCTGGTGTTACATGTTGAATTTCATCAAAACCTGCCGGTGGTCGTGGGGGAATTGAAAGGGGCTTTGTGTAAATTATGGAGGTGAAACCCAAAGCCCATCAGCTGCACCCAGTGCAGAGGTTCCGCGGAGGCAGGAAAGGAGGCCGACAGGCAGCCAGGAGCGCTGTGGTTACTGCGTGAAGGCCAGCGGTCTCGCCCTGCTGAGCTTAGCACTTCCTAAGGAGCTGCTCAAGGGAAGGGCCTGATGAAGTTCCAGCCTCATCAGTCAGAAGCACTCAGCTCGTGCCCACAGGTGGCACTGATACCTTGAGAGCCCTGGCCAGGGCCTGACAGCATGCTGCACACCAGAACTGCAGTGAGCACACTTGACAGGCTACGGAAAGCTGACACACAACTCACGGGGATGACCAAGACACAAACGCTGTGGATTCATTTGCAGACAGGTCCTGCGAACTCTCATCATGACTAGTAACACAGGAAGCCAGAGCATTGGAGTGTAAGGGCAGCCAGTGGCGTCAGGCTATGACAACGTATCCTTCTTCATGACAGACAGGAGGCCATCAGGTAGGCCACAGCCATGCAGGGCCCTGCCAACGTGAACCCCTGTGCTGCCCCATTGTCTCCGTTCCTCTCAGCTGATGAGACTCCCATCTTTCTGATGGCCACAGCCTTCATACACATTCATTGCTAAGTCATTTCTAAGCTTCCTTGGCCCACTGCCTCTTGAATATGACTTTGTGCCTTTTCTCCATTCCATTTTATGAGTTGATGTCTTAACTGAGGGCTCAGGGCCATTGTATTCCTCTCACATCAAATCCTTAGGGACATTCTCATTTTCCAGGTACTGCCACATCCCTATTCACAGGTAAAGGACCAGAGGCCACCAACATTAGGTGTCAGATCCAAGGCCATATGGCTTCCTCCTGGGAAACTGTGAGGCCTGAGCCAAGCAAGTGGAAGTGACAATGAAAAGGTGGGAACAGGCTGAGGCCGAATGAAAGAGAACAAGGAGGCAAGGCTTCTAGCTCGGAAACTGGGTGGGTGGAATGACACCAAGGAGCTGGGGTTGGCAGGGGAGTATTGGGTGACAGGGTCATGGTGAGAGGGTCGTGTTGCTTCTAGATCATCTGGACAATCAACACACTTACTGAGGACCATGCTGGGTGCTGCCCGTGGGTCATGGACAAAGGCAGAAATGGACACGTGCCTGTTCTGACAAACGCTTTTAGAGCACAGCGGCCTATGAGTAACCCTGCTGCTTACTATTCTATCCCTGTCCCTGGGCTGTCCTCTTAGGGCAATAAGGAGTTCACAGCTGACTATAGTCGTCTACTTACAGCTCAGGCATCTCCAGTGAGGGACCCACCCCGCCAGCATCAAATAAACTATCAATCAAGACTCCCTGAGTTGCAGCTTAAACTGGCTTAATCTGAAAAGAGCCTGTGAGACTGATTATAGTGGAAAAGCCTACAAGTAGGTCTCTAGTTTCAGGTCTGGCTAGATGCAGAGGTTTGAACCACCTCCTGTGGACCTGTGGTCTTTTTTCGCTCTTGGGTCCTCTCTCTAGTCTGTCCCTTGGCACAGACTTGTTTTCCTTGGTTGCATTCAATCTCAGGAATATTCTCACAACCCCAAATCCAGAAAGAGTTCTCTCCTGTCCATGACCCATACACGTGCCAGCATTGCAGTAACTCTGCCCGTAGACCTAACCCTGGACCAATTACTGTGCCAGGGCAATCTGACGCACTGCTTGGCCAGGCTTGGGTCACATGCCCCCCCAGGAGTTATCACACCCAATGCACATGGGCTCAGAGTGGAGACAGAGTGGATTCCCAAGGAAAAGGGTGTTGTGTGGCCAGAAGAGGGAAATGAGTCTTGGCAGACAATAGATGGCCGCTACTATAAATAAGTACCGGTACTCTGGGTCCACAGGGGGGCCGGGATGACCAGAAGCCTTCGGGGGCCCAGCACCACACCCTGCGAACAATATAGCCCATTCTCTTCCTGGCCAAAGCTGCTCTGCTCACACCCAAAGGGTGCACCCCTCCAGCAGAAAAGACCCCAAAGGTTTTATGAATGGGTATTTGATGGGACAGAAAACATGGAAAAGGGACAAATAGGAGAGAGTCATTCCCAGAATTCTTAGTCCCTTAAAAATGACAGTGACAAGGAGCTGGGCTTACTAGAACACAGAGCCAGAATGATGTGTAGGCGGGTCACCTCTTAGACCAAGGAGAAAGGGGATTTGTGGGTAAGTAGGGCTGCTGGGCAGCAGGACACAAGGGGAGGGGGAGGGAGCCTTTGAGAGAGGCCAGAGAGCTGCGGCTGGATGCTGGGTGTAGCCCCTTCAGAATGAGGAGAGAAAACTGCTCTGAGACCTCACTGCTTCACAGCAGGGAATCAAATGGCTCAAGTTGAGCACCTGGACTTTTAATCAACTCCCCTTCTGGCTAATGAGTAGCCAATTACAAGATTGGGAAAGAGACTGACAGCTAGCACCACCAGGCTAGTACTGGGATGTCTCAGACCTCCGCGTGGAGCTGGCTGAGCGCTCCTCCTGGGGCCTGTGCTGCACCCGTTCTCTGCCCAGCCCTGGGCAGCCTCGCCCGCCTCCCAGCTCCTCAGCCCTCCCTACCTCATCCATCAGTCCCATGGTCACGCCAGATGGTCTTGTCCTCTTGACAGCACCTTCGATCCCTTCACAGCACTGCATAGCTCAGCCTTACCTCAGGCACCTGTTAAAAATACAGCCTCCCGGCCCATCCTTGGGAATGCTGATTTGGAAGTCTGAGGGGGTCCCAGGCATCTGGATTATCCACAGGCTCCTTGGAGTATTCCGAAGTAGAGCCAAGTTGGAGAACCACAGACAGAGATCATGGATTACTGGAGCTGGGGGGAACCTCTCTGTGCAATGAGAGCAATCCGTTAGAGTCCCCAGCCAGCACAGGATGACCAGGTGGCCCGAAGGCCAGATGAAGCCACTACTTACTTTTGTAAACAAAGTGTTACTGTAATGCAGCCACAGCCATCATTTCCATATTAGCTCTGGCTACTTTTGGGGCATCGAGGCAGGGTTGAGGAGTTACAGCAGAAACCATATGGCCCAGAAAGCCAACAACAGTTACTATCTGGCCCTTACCAGAAAGCGTTTGCCAGCCCCTGCATCAGAAGGCAATCTCTGAGCCCCAGAAATGTCTTTGGGTGAAGATTTAGAGCCAGAAAGTCCTGATTCTTCTCTTTGCCTGGTGGTCTCATCACCTCCTCACTGTTTGGACTGTGGAGTGGGCACCTGTTGTTGCACCTACCTGGAAGGTCCTGTCCTCTTTCTGGAAACAGCCTCTTACTTTGAGGGCCCCTTGACCTTCTTGGATGAAATCTTAATACAACTGTCAATCAAAATACCTTCTCCTTGGGCATGTGACCCAAGCTGAGATAATGTCATGTTTTCTCCCTGAAATTTGAAAACGTGATCTCAGAAGAGAGTCCTTGACTGTCATTAGACCTCCTTCCTCACACCCGCAGAGCTCAAAGACTCAGCCTGGGACCCTGTTCCCAGGTCCCCAAAGTTGCCCTGGTCTGCCATAATCAGAACCAGTTCTTCAGCCTTTTCTGTGTTTTTGTCTGTGACCTGTAGCCTCTCCAAATACACCTTTCATGGTAAGTTAGACAGCATTTACACCACCTGCTTACACCCACAAAAGCCCAACTGATGCCAAATTCAGGAGTTAGATTAGACCATGGGGGATGGATATGCCCATATCACAGATGGACACCTGGCTCCTAGAAAGGACAGGTGACAGTGGGGATGAGAATTCAGACCATTGTCTTCCATACCCGCATCTCCTCCCATAATGTCACCCACCCAATGGCATCAGACGACCTCCATCCCCAAACACTGGAATCTTTCTCAGAGGTTAATAAACACATAACCAGGAGCACTCCTCACACAGACAGCAAAAACGGCAACTCCATGAAAAGCAGGGTCCCGACCAGAGCTGTGTGTGTGTCATGTAATACCAGGAATTCAAACGCGTCAAAAGATCAGGTGGGAGGAATGTGACATATGAACGGGATGAAAGACGTTGCTGGGCATGGAATACTGATGTTAATGAGTTTCCTCAGCGAAGCCCCTGCCTCATAAAGTAAAAAGCCGGGGAAGGGATTGCAGAGGAAAACAGCGGTGCGGGGGAGGCTTTGTGTGCAAGAGCAAGCGGAGCAGGTGGGTAGGGGAGGAAAAGACAAGAGCAGGAAGAACTGTCAGCGCCAGGCTATGAGCCCGGACACCAGTCACTGGCCTCCAGGAGGTGCCTCGTGGGCACAAGGGCAGCAGGATCCATTGGCCCCAGGGCAGCTGGCTGGCCCCAGAGCACCCTGGAGTCCCCCGACCCTGTGGCAGATGAGCTGGCACCCCCAGCACCCACACAGACATGGGTAGTGTGGGTGCCTCCCAGCTGGCAAAGCGCCTCTGACAGCTCTGTCACCCACACTGGGAGCCTGTTTGGGCAATTCCTGGAAGCTGTGGACTTTCCCCAGTGGCCAGGAATAGCCACACTTCCAGGGACATGGCATGAGCTTGAAAAGCAGATGGACCACAGCTACCAACCCTGCAGCAGTGACCTCCTGGTGTGAGGCTGAGCTTCTACACCAGCGCATCCTCGCCCATGAGGTCCATCTGCTCCATCCTCCTCAGTGTTATTGGAGGGCTGAGTGAGACATACATGTGTCACACACACATACGCCGCTTAGCCCAGTCACAAGGAGGCCGTCCTTCCCATCACCCACCCTGCTGTCACATGCATGGTAGCCATCCAGTTGATAGCTGAGAGCCCCTTATCTTGTAAGATGCTCACAGTAGCCCTGGGAGACAGGAAAAGCCTGTTACTCTTCACACAGAAAGCAGAATGGCAGGGAAGAAAGGCATCTACCTCAGTCATCATCCCCTGTGACAAAGGGCAAGGCTGAGACCCAGTGCAAGGCACGTCCTTGCAAAGCCAGCCCAGAGCCCAGGTTGCAGTCATGAAACAAGTGCATTTCCAAGACAACCTTCTGTTTCCGTGGTCACTGTCATCTTCCTTCTACACATGGAAACCTTCCAAATGCCCAGGTAGAGTACCCAGTGGCCTCTCAGCAGGCAGGTCTCCAGAGGGGCACGGAGGCATGGCTGATGTGGAGGCAAGCAGATGGCTGTGAGAAGCGGACACGAAGTTTCCGCTTTGTTTGGTGGACACGAAGTTTCCGCTTTGTTTGCATCGCCAATGACAGCGAAATGTCAACGATACTTTCTGTGAACGAAGAACTCCAGGTAGAGTAACTCATTTGGTCCTCACAATAACCATACAAGATAAACATCAAAATTACTTCCGTTTTATAGAAAAAGAACCTGAGGCATAGAGGTTAAGTAGCTTGCTCAAGGTCACACAGCTAGTAAACAGTGGCGGCGCAACTTAAACCAAGGTCATCTGCTTCTGAAGTCCATGCTTCTACCCGAAAGGACTGTGTGGCATTGAATAAGCCTAAGAGAGAAGGGGGTGGCTACAAGAAGGCTGGACAGTGGGGGTTGATGAGTCCTATCTAGAAAGAAAGCAGAGGGGGCTTTGGTCTGCCATCTGCATGCCACTTAGGAGAGGCAGGGCAGCAACTGGGGCTTCAGAAGGTGACAGAGTCCTGGACCCTTTGTGACACCTCAGGTTGCGTTTTCATTGCTTCCTGACTATTTCCCTCCAGTGATCAGCAGCTAAGCGTTTAAATTAGGGGCACCTGTCCCGATGGAAGCTGTGGGACTGGCTGCAAGCTGCCCTGCAACCAGGCTTGGTGAGATGGATATGGGGTGATCCCACCCCAGGAGCCAGGGCAGGCTGAGCTGGGGAACTAGGGGGGCCTCAAAACTGAGGCAGGCAAGCCAAGCCCGATCAGGATTCCAGCTGAAATTATATAATTCTGTTATGTAATTATTTGTTTAATGTAACCCAGGTGGCTCTAAGTGAGCAAACTATGTCTGTCTTGTTCAACTCTTGTCCCTATGTCCTGCCTTAGAGCCTGGTGCATAAAAGGTACTCAATTAATATTTATTAAGTGAATAAGCAAAAGGAATACACGTAAGCTGGTGTTTGTCAACCTCAGCGCTGTTGACATTTGAGGCTGGATAATTCTTTGTTGTGGGGGTAATCCTATGCATAGAATGTTTGGAAGCATCTCTAGCCTCAAACCACCAGAGGCCAGTAGTAACCTCTCCCAGATGTAATAACTAAAATGCCTTCAGACATTTCCAAGTGTCTCCTGGGGGACAAAATTGCCCCCTAGTTGCAAACCACTAATACAAACAAATATCCTTGGCTAGTTCCAATAATTGAACAAGGGAAGCCAATGTGAATCTACTCACCCAATGGACAGAAGGGGTTCTGAGCTGCAGAAGCTGGGAAGGGATGAGAGAAGGTGTGAATCAGGGACAAGCACTGAGCTCTCAGATGGTTATCCAGAATGAATAAAGACGACGTGATACATATATACAATGGAATGCTACTCGGCCATGAGAAAAGATGAAATGCTGCCATTTGCAACAACATGGATGGATCAGATCACCATGCTAAGCAAAATAAATCAGACAGAAAAAGCCGAGAACCCTATGACTTCACTCATACGTGGGATGTAAGACAGAAAGCAACAAACAAACAAAAACTCAGTCACAGATAACACTGTGGTGGTTCCCAGAGGGAAAGGGGAAAGTAGGAAGACAGAAGAGGTAAAGGGGACCAAATATATGGTGAGGGAAGGGGACTTGACTTTGGGTGGTAAACACACAATGCAATATACAGATGATGTATTACAGAACTATACACTTCTGGGGAAGCCGGGATGGCTCAGTGGTTTAAGCGCTCACTTTGCAGCCCTGGGGACCGAGGATCGAATCCCAGCCCCGGTCCATGTGGACCCATGTGCTGAACTGGGGAGTTCCCCCAGTTCAGTTCTCTCTCTGTATCTCTCTCTCTCCCTCTCTCTCTCTGTCAAAACAATAAAAATTAAAAAAAGAAATAAAAAAAAAGAACTATACATTTGAAACATATATAATCTTATTAGCCCATGTCACCTCAATCAATTTCATAATAAAAAAAAAAAAGAAACAGAACCCGGTTTGCCTTTTCCATTGTGAGGCGAGACTCTGTATGTGCTGACTTTAACATACAGAATCGGAGCAGGTAGGGAAGGAGAGGGTGCTGAGACCAATCAGGAGAGAGAGAGGCTGAGACCACAGACTGCAGTGAGAACAGAGGAGGCAGCAGACACCCCCATGCAGCCCCCCAACAAGGGGCCCTTTGACAGGTGACCTCACAACAGAGACCGTCTCTTGTCTGAGCTTTGAAGCCTGTCCTGTGACACGTGGCCTTGCACCCAGGAGGCCTGTGGATCAAGGTGGTCTCGACAGATCTACTAGAAAGGATTAGCCAGTGACATTACAGCTACATGACGGCCTCGTTATTATTACACACACACTCTCCCTGCCTCAGCTTCCGAGCCCTGATTTGTTTATTTCTGAAAATTGTTTCCACCAAGACACAAGCTGGGCTAGGAATGACAGCACTGACTCAGCCATTTCCCTATCCTCGGCATAAAAAGGTCTAAAAAGAATAATTTTGAGCTTCTCTAGAGTGAGATCATTTAATGAATCTTCTCGATGCTAAGAGGTTTTATATGCCTTTTTAAAAACCCTTCCCCAAGCACGGGGCTATGATATTACCTTGGAGAGCAAAGAGATGAAGTGATACACGTATGCACAGCACACGGGAAGGAAGGAGGTTGTTTCCTTGGCAACAGCATCCATGTTCTGACTTCCCTCGGCTAAACTGGAATATATTGAAATATCTGCTTTGGGCGCCTCTCTTGCGAAGGGAAATGAGTGGTTTTCTATTCAGGCACTCTCAGAACGGCGGGCCTGCAGCTGGGGAGTGATGTTCTGTGAGGCTGATACCTCTGATGGGGGCCAGGCAGTTAGCAAACTGGCAAAAGTCCTCCGCCTTCATCTGCAAAACCAAACCATCGTTTCCTGAGCCAAAGGAAAATGACAGCCCCAAACACAGGAGGCTCCACCATCCCCAAAGCTAGGACTCCACCTCACACCATCTTCCTACATCCACTGCTCTACAGCTTTCCAAACATGCACAGCTCAATAGATCAGACTCCAAAGGTCTGCACACAATGTGCTTAAAATGGAGAATGGCTCAAAGAGAAGTAGACACAGAAAAATGTCCTCAGCTGATCAGCTCAAATCTTTGGCGATAGGGAGATGGCTACAACCCAAAGCACAGTGCCTGGCACACAGTAGGATGCCAACCCCGCACCTGAAGAACTGGACTTGGAGTTGCACAGACCTAGGCTTTTCCCTGGTCTCACCAATGGTGTGTCATGTGACTTAGTACAAGTTCCATAAGCCCCGTGGCCCAGATTCCGCATCTGTAAAGCAGAGATAAGCGTCCCTTCCTATAGGATTGCTGCAGAGACTAAATCAGATGACCTATAAAATTCCCATCACAGAGAAGGCATTCAGTTATGTTTTCTTCTCACCACCAAGAAGCAAGGAGCCTCCTGATTCTTTCCAATAGTTAAAATTTACAGAAAAAAAGAGCAGTGTCTTAGGGGGACAGGAATAACGTCACCAAGGAACTCACTTGTTTTTTACTGTGTATCTTTGTTCCCAGGTGCTTCTGCAAAGCTGGGATGGCCCAGGCTGGGAAGGGTCTGTTTAGAGAGGACAGAAGGACCAACTTGGGCATCACCAGAGAACCAGACAAGCCTAAGAGGAAGTGGGCCAAGGAGACCGCACAGGGCTGAGGTCCCAGCGGGCCAGTGGCAGTGATGGGCACATCAGCCACCCGCAGGGCCCATGGTCGGGGCAGGTAAAGGACGGGGGAGGGAGGACTCCATGTGCTAGAGACACAGTCTTTAGAACCAGGCTCGACATTTAAAGACCCCCCCCCACACACACACACACACACAGAAGATGTCCCACTATTTCTTGTTCTAATATTTTCTACCCCTCACTCCTCAGAAGGTCTTTCCAGGGCCCCACTTAAAATCGTGCTTCAATATAATGAACTAGAGCCAAAGATTGCCCATTAGAAGCACACACTTCAGTCCTAGTTCCTGGACTGATGCCTCTTTCTAAAGAGCCTTTGTATTCCCAAGAGCACAAAGCTGTGTGTTGGTCCTGTTTCTGGTATTCAAAGCTTTCTCAGTCTGTACCTGTGGTCTGCAGAATGACCCCCCCTTTCTAAAGTCACAAGACTGCAGCAAAGGTCAAATTGACAGGAAGGCAGTGTAGTGATGAGAAACACGCCATCTGCGTCCTTATGTCTTCTGCGTTTATGTCCTCTGGCCATCTGTGAAATGCGGTTTGCTGCTTCGCTAAAGAATGCACAAGCAGAGGGCTTCTCCCCCAGGGGAAGGTGAAAGGGAATTGAAAACACAATAATTCAAAAGTTCCTCTAGAAAAATGAACTACTATCATCATTCATAAATTTCTGAAATAAAAAGAACATCATCACAGGGAGATTTGCACTGCAGACATTAAAGTGCGTTCTAAAGCTATACTAATTAAAATAGTGTGGTACCAGCACAGAGATCGGCAGACAGAGCAATGAAACAGACTCGATATAGTTGCTATGTCCATAGACTTTTAACACAGAACTTCATAAGGTTGTGGGGAAATATGGAATATTGAGGGAATTATAGTTTGGGGATCACTGACACCTTGAATTTAGCCCCGTAGGTCTAGGTTGACCATATGTACCATTTGAAATGGGACAGTACCATTGTTTTCTGTCCCATTTAAACTGGCACATCTGGTCAGCCTAATTCTGAGACACATCGTACCTGGTTCCTGATTACAGCCCCACCAGGACTGAACCCCTCTTTCCCGGGTGTCGGCTTTCCCTCTTTCTCTCTTTCATTCCTCTCAGTGCCTGCCCACCCCCACCCCGATGCTGCCCCTCGGGAATCACTTCCGGAAAAACTGCACACAAGCCCTTGTTACAGCTTTTGCTTTGGGGAAGACCCAGGCTAAGATGGTACTAAACTGAAAAGGCATAAAATGAACGTGGATAGATACACTGTCTTTAAAATGCAAAATTTCTGTATATCACAACATACTCTGTACATTCTTCTCTTCCCTTCCAGAACAATTCAAACCAAAAGCCAGTAGTTGGGCCAAGCAAGGTAGGCATGCCTGCAAGGTGGGCAGAGGCTGGGTGTCGGGGCTGGAAGGCAAAGTGGGTGTCAAAGCCTGAGCAGGGCAAAGGGGACATGAATGAGGGTAGGAGATGGCCCATGTGGGGCGTCAGAGCCCAAGTGGGGTGAGGAGGGCATCTGGGGAGTGGAGCAGACAAGAATGGGGTGGCATAGCCTGAGGAGGGTGAGGAGATATCTGTGCAGCGGGGTGGGCCGGCCTGGGGTGCTAGAGCCTGAATAGGGTGAGAAGGTATCTGCATCCAGAGGGAGGCGGAGGGATATCCCTAGGCAGTGACAGTGATGGGAAATTGTACCTACAACGTATTGATCAAACAAATAAACACATTGTAAATGATGAGATGGGAGCCAGGTTTCTCAGTCCCAGAAGATGATTACAACAACCGAAAGGGAGAAAGCTAGGTGGTGCCCCATGGGATATGGTTAGAATTGGAGGCATTAGACTCATGCCTATGAATTCATATGTCTAAAAGCATATGAACATATAAGTGCTTTATAACGTAAGTGGATATAAAGAGAGAATAAATATACATGTAAATATGTGATTAAATGCTTATCTATGTGCATGTCTACTGAGAGAAACTAGGAGCTTGATACCCCCATAGCAATGAGCATACCCAGGACTCAGATTTTGGCTTCTAAACACTATTCTCCACTAAAAGGAACCAGGGCCCCTTGGAGAAATAGCTGCTTCCAGGGCTTAGGAAGAACACCTTGGTTTGCCAAAAAAAAATAATAATAAGGATGTGCTCAAAGAATGATGGGGACAAAATGACAAAGATACAGAAGCCCATGTGAAGAGCACCTACTAGCTAAACCTATGACAATCTGAGCATCAGAGTAAGTAATGACATTAGTGGATTATACACATTGCATAACATAGAAATCCATGAGTTCATACAGATAAAAATATACAGATGAGTAAATTGAAAGTTTGGAGAGGAATAAGATATATGTGTAGTCTCAAAGTACCTCCCCACAAAATATGTATTAATTACAAAGGGGAAACGTAACTTTACAATGGATAGATCTGGCAGACCTTAATCAAGCAATCAAAGCTTCATTCACCTGTAATGAGACCAATTTGTGTGTGAGCTGATGGGATGCAATGAGAAAAACTCAGCATCCCTTCTAATGTTATGCCAAATATACATAAGCTGAACAAAGAAGAAATGTTAGAAGCGTACATTTATGGACAGTCAACAAAATAACTGGCATGTGCTCTTCAAAAGTGTCCAGGTCATGAAAGGTAGGAAAGGCTGAGGAACTAATGCAGATTGAAGGAGAATAAAGAGATCCAGCAACTACCGGTAACTACAACCCGTGATTCTGAACTGGATCCTTTTGCTACAAACAACTTTGTTGGGGCAATTGGCAAAAGTTGAAAGGGGTCTCAGGAATAGTTTGTAGCCAAGTACAAGGTCAGCTTCCTGAGTTTGACAGCCGTAGTGTAATTATGTAGGAGAATGTCTTTGTTTGCAAGAAATACACACTAAAGTACCCAGGCATGATGGTACCAGGTCAGCAACTTAATCTCGGATGGGTCTGGGGAAAAAAGGTCTTTGTACTATCATTTCAATTTTTCTATAAGCTTGAGATTATTTCAAAATAAAAGTGAAAATCAAAAACCATATAAAAGTATAAAAGACAAACTGGAAAAAGTGCCAATCACAAGATAGAAAAAGCGTTACATCCTCAACATATTATTATATCATTAAATATTATAATAATATCTCATCTTGGCAACAGTCTAGGAAACCGCTACTTTTATTTATTGCTAGCGGGCGTATAAATCCACACATTCATTCTAGAGGACAATTTAGCAATTTGTATCAAAAGCCTTCAAAGTCTACAAATTCATTGCCCAAGTAAATCTAGTCCCAGGAATGTATCCTTAGGAAATGGTCATGAATGTTCACATATGGTTATTGCAGAGTTGCTTATAGAGAGAAATAACTTAATTTCCCAACAATGAGGTGTCAGATGAATTCACCACAATACATCTAAACAACAGAATACTATGGCACCTATTAAAAATTATTTAATCAAATATTATTTAATGGCAGCTGTGCATATAAATGTAGTTTTATTAGTATTCATATTCCAATCATGGAAGCTCTGAGCTCCCACCTGCATAACTTCAACATGTTATCACTTCCTTCTGCGATCTCCCCTGGGCGTTGCTGGGAAATGCTGCAGTTGCTTTAGGAGACTTCAGGAGCAAGCCCAGCCATCTCTCCTGGGGGACACCATGCGGACAGGTGTCTATCCGACTTAGTGGGGACCGCCCCATTCAGGAACTGCTCTCTGGCCCCATCCTACACTTCCTGTCAGTTCTAGCACTGAATTGACATTGTGTTGGACTTGGCCCCAAAGTGGACCTCCTTGAGCTGAAAGTCTTACGACATCTTTTATTAATGCCACTCAATCATCTTCTGTCCCATTTCCTCACCCATCTGAGCCAAAATCATCTGACTCTTCAGGTCAGACAGGGGACTCCCTCCTTGTCCCACCCATACACCCCAGAAAAACATGTCCCCAAAACTCCTCTGTCCAACCACAAAAAAAGGAAATTCCCTACTGCATGGGTAAGTGCTGGGGTGAGGGTTAGAATCACCAGATCTGCCCCAGAAAGAAACAGCCTGGTCCCCGCTCTTTCTCAGCCATGAACACACTTAGACACGTAGAGACAGATGCTTGACCAAACTAGGTAAATAAAAGCCCAGACGGCCTACACCAAAGAGTTACCTGTGTTTATCTCCTCAGGGTGAGAGAATGAGTGACTTGTATTCAATGTTTGCTTGTTTACTTGTATTTTATAAAAATTGTCCCTTTAAGTTGCACTTTTAAATCTGTTAAATATTTATGAGAATGCAGAATACCAATTATAAAATATGTGTAAGGTTAAAATTAGAATACTCATAACGCACCCATATACCCACCACCCAGCTGGACACATTGAGTTGACCCCTCTATTCGGGGCCTACACTCTGTATGACCCTCCATGATCCCACCCTTTCCCTCCCCCACAGTAGCAGCTGCAAACACCACCATCCAGGACTGGATTCTTCTCCTGCCTTTGCGAATGTTTATAATTGCACTATATATGTTTGTATTCCTAAACAGTAGTTTAGCAGGATTTTTAAATTCCCCATAAATTAAAGCATACTTTGCAAGTTCTTCTGAGGTTTGTTCTTCTCGCTCAACACTGTGTTCTAAAGTTGTCTCCATGTTGTTGTTTGAAGCTGTAGTCCTCTCTTTCCCCGTGGTAGAAGGTACACGACTTTCTCCTCCCTTCCTCTCTGATGGGCCGGTGGGCCATGTCCTTTCATGCCATCTCCGGTAAGGCTTCATGAACATTCTCATCCATGTGCCCTGGAGCACATGTCCCAGAGATTTTCTAGGTTCTCCTCTGAGGAATAAACCTGCTGGGTCACAGGACGGGAGCACTATGTCTTCTCTGCATAATGCCGAGTTATTTTCCGTAATGATGTGCCAGTCACTCTCCTCTTCAGCAGTGTGTAAGTGACAAGACTGGGGTCTGTTGAGAAGGTTCAAATTGAGGACTGTCTCCTCCATGAAGTCCTCCTGAAGGCACATCTTCCTTGGCTAGTAGGGCTGCTGGCAGGCACTTAAAGTAATAAAAGAGCCCCTCTTTCTTAAGCCTTGAGTGGCATTTGAGAAGAACCCGAGCCCGTCCTGCTTTTCTGGGCCCTTGGTCCCCTCTAGCTCCTCTGAGCTCTGTTCCCCGTAGTGTCCTTTGCCATCAGAGCAAGAACAGCATCTCTGAAGAGAGGAGCCCTGGAATGGGCCATAGGAGAGGCCTGGCCCGTGGGCCACAGTCCCTGCCCCCACCCACAGGTGGCCTTGAGCAGGGCAGTCTTCCTCCTGAGGAACGAGGCCAGGGGATCGGGCCGGGTGGTCTCTGGGGTGTCTTCCACCTTCAAGCGGCACCACTAAATCTTCCCACTGCCTCTGCGCAGGCCTGGCAACAGCAGCCACAGAGCGAGGCAACAGCTGGGGCAGGGCCCTCACCCCAACACATCACGCAGCTGTGCAGTGGGAAGAGACAGTGGCTTCCAGGGGCCACCTCTGTCTTGCCTTGGCCCAGTGAGGAAAGCTGCATAGGACCCCCATAGTGCCCTCTCTCCACCCCCATTCCCCAGAGGCACCTCGTGCCTAAAGCCCGAGGGTAGGAGTTCCAAATACAAGCTCCCCTTCTCTCTTATTTTTCTTCCTTAATGTGTTAAAGAATGGAGTCAGCGGTCCTCAGTCTGAGTCCTGGCTGGCTTTTTGGCCTGTGTGACTGAACTAATCACTCAAGCTCCCTGAGCTTCCATCGTCCCGTGTGTAAGAGGATGACAACAGTACCCGGCCTGCAGGTTCATGAAGTGCTGATCTTAGACATGAGACCGCATACCTGGAGCACATAGCATAGTGCCTGGCATGCAGGACATACTTACTAAATGGGAGCTCCCTTTGGGCAGTGTATGGACCCCACCATGTCACAAAGGTGACCCTGAGCTTGGAGAACTCAGCTCTTTTCAACTTGTTCCTGTTGACAGAGAGGGAGTATTCAGAAATTCCAGCCTGCTGCTCAAGTTTGAAGCAAATGGGAAGTGGTTTCTCTTGTCCTTTAGAGGCAGCCAGAGCAACCTGGAGAGAGGACAGCAGGGACTGAAGGGAGAGAGAGGCCTGCCTAAGCAAGCAGAGGCTCAGGCAGTAACACCCATGCCGACACGCATGTCCAAAGATACAACACTTAACGTCCCTTCCAAAGGCTTTTATATTTCATTTAACTGAATCGGGTGAGAGTTTTGTTTCTCAAAATTTCTCCTAGTACAGTGTATATCTCTCTCCTAGTACACTGAGCACAGTCTGCCTTATAGACTCTGTGTGTTTTTTTACATAAACACACCTGATGGGGCCTTATCCCCACCCTATGGAATCACCCTAGTACAAGGATTGGTTGGAATCATCCCTGGACTCCCAAGAGATTGATCCAGAGTTTACACATGAATATATTCAACAAACACATCTGTTCATCAAGTATCATTATAGGGAAGCCCGGATGGCTCAGGGCTTTGCAGCCCCGGGGACCGAGGATCAAATCCCAGCCCCAGCCCGTGCGGACCCATATGCTGAACTGGGGAGTGCCCCCAGTTCAGTTCTCACTGGGGTGAGACCCTGGCCCAGTTCCTGCCCTGTGCTGCCCCACACCCACCTGTGAAGTGAAGCTGTGTGGAAAAATCAATGATGTGCAACTATGGAGACTGTTCTGGGCCCTCCCCCTTCTCTGTGTGTGTGTGTGTGTGTGTGTGTGTCTGTCAAAAACAATAAAAATAAATCTTAAAAAATAAAAAGTATCATTATAAATAGATTGAATACCTACTTGCCACAGGCCAGGGGCTTGAGAGGTGCTGGACAAACATGTGACTATGACAGCTCCTGTCCTCAGGGACCTCAAGTTCAGTGGATAAGTCAAGCCAAAGCCAATGATGGGAGCAGACAGAGCAAGAGAAGTCTAGGCAGAAGCAGCCATCTGAGCAAAGGCATAGAGGTGAAAGATGGCTTTGTGTGTTCATTGTGGTGAGTAGGCTGGAGCAACTGCAGCTTTAGCTACATGGAGAGGCTTAATGTGGTGAGGCTGGAGAAATAAGCTAGTCACCAAAATCAAGGGACTCCTTGCAGCAATGAAGAGCCATAGAAGGTTTCAATATAATGAGTCTGTGTCTTAGTGCAATCACTCAGGGACTATATGGAGAATGATTTGAAAATTAAATGTATACAGGAAGAAATCTATAAAACCCAATAAAAGGACTAGAAGATAAAGACAAAATTTTTTTCAAAAAAGAAGTCACAAATACAAAGGAGAAAAGAAGATAACATTAGACCAATCCAGCAAATCTAATGTATAAATTACTATGATTTCCCAGAAAAACAGAATAAAAGAAATTAAAAAAAGAAAGTCATCCAAGAAATAATTTGAGAAAATTTCCCAGAACTAAGGGGCATGTGTTTGTAACTAAAAGTTCCATTAAGTGCTTGACACAATGGATAAAAATAGTCCTTCAGCCTAGCAGAGCAAGATCAACTCCCAAACCCCTAGCAACAATGAGAAGAACCCATGGCTTCCTCAAGCCTTCATGGCAGAAAGAAAGAAAGAGGGAGGGAAGAAAGGAAGGAAGGGAAGGAGGGAAGGAAAAGGGAAGAGGAGGGAGGAAGGGGAAAGGGACAAGAAGGGGGAAGAAAGGGAGGAAGGAAGGAAGGAAGGAAGGAAAGAAGGAAGGAAGGGCAAACAGGTAATATACAATGAATTAGCAAACAGAATCATATTAATACTAATTTCTTTATATTACTGGAAACCAAAAGATAATGGTAAAAATTCTTCATATTAAAAAAAAATTCAACTCTGAATTCTATGTTTAATCAAATAATTAAGGGTGATTTTCAGAAAGGCAAGAATTTTGCTTCTCATGGATCCTGTCTTAAAAGCTCTCAGAAGATGTGCTCTGCCAAAACAAAGCTGTAAACCAAAATGAGGGAGACTGAATATATAGGAAACTCAAACACAGAAGAGAAGGGAAGAGCATCTCTAGGATGGTGATGCAGGATGATCCTGGGATGAGACAGTGGCCGGGCAGAGAGAGGGCACTGCCATTCTGTGGGCACCGGGGCAGAAGGCTCTCGTGAGACCATTCAAGACAATGACGTTTATTTTTTTATTAATTGTTAAACTTATTGGGGGTGACATTGGTTGGTAAAAATTATAAAATCGATAATGTGTCTGATACACATGAAAACCTTGAGAGAAGACATGGGCCATCAGAAGACTTTGGAGCCAAGGGGAAGCTGGGATGGCTCAGTGGGTTAAGCGCTCACTTTGCAGCCCCAAGGACCGAGGATCGAATCCCAGCCCTGGCCCATGTGGACCCATATGCTGAACTGGGGAGTGCCCCCAGTTCAGAGACCCTGCCCAGTTCCTGCCCTGTGCAGCCCCGTGCCCACATGTGGAATGAAACTATGTGGAAAAACCAATGATGTGCAACTATGGAGACTGTTCTGGGCCTTCCCCCTTCTTTCTGTCTCTGTATCTCTCTCTCTGTGTCAAAAACAATAAAAATAAATCTTTAAAAAATTTTTTAAAAAGAAGTCTTTGGAGTCAAATAAGTGATAATAGCATAGATAGGCAAATGAGCAAAAGCTCAAGACAGTTATTATTAGCTCTAGGGAAAACAAAAAGTTGTGCAGGAGAGAAAAAATAAAGTATGCCACAGGGAACTAGTTGCCTCCTTAAACAATAAACATACATGACCTTGACAGAATTTTAAAATGTAAGAACTTTTTAATGTATGCATTTAATGTTATATAATAATAAGTGGAAAACAGTCCACTTATTAATACATATACATTGGAGTCCACTCACCTCCCTCCTGCTTCCCTGAAGCGCCCAGAGTGGGGCAGTTTGAACCCAGATATCTCCCTCTTTCTCTGTCCACAAGTGGGCAGCTTCCCTCGCAGAAACAGGAATTATTCGGCCCCAGAGGAGGAAAGTAAAAAAAAAAAACAAGAAAATAAATTTGAAAAGAGACCTGCACAAGTAAAAGACAGAAACCTGGTCATTAGAGCTTCAGACAGATCATAAATTCTGACCCTCACCAATAAGGCTTTATAAGTCAAGTTGTGTATAATTGATCCCCCAGCCTGGAGAGCCTATCAGATCGCCCTAATCCCACATTTTGTCTTGTGCATTTTAAATGACTTAGTTCCTTTGAAACCCGGAAGTACTGCCTTTGTAGAGTCAGACAACTCACGCCACGGGGTGCCAACTGAGGACCTCCCCCGCGGGTTTGGCCAGGACGCTGGCCTGGAGGCCTGGAGATGTCCCCGGTCAAGCCCGGCTATCAGTGCTGGAGCTCGGGGCTGTGCTCCATCTGCACCTGCCACCTGAGGACTTCTGCAACACAGTGACTCTGCGGGGAGACAGCCATCTGCAGCCACCAGGCAGTGTGAGGACGGTGTCAGCACTGGGATGTGGAAGACCCAGAAGGCTGCAGGCTGCTCAGCTACTCCCCACAGATCACACCCAGCTCCAAGTCCCCATGTTCAGTAAGGGGCAGGTGCTGGGCACTTCTCAGTTCTGGCCGCTTCTCTCAATGCAGGCTGGGTGCAGGACTCAGACCTCTCTAGTCATGATGCCATTTGACCCTCACAGCAGCCCAGTAAAGTGGGTGATGCTACTGGACCCATTGCACAGAGGAAGAAACTGAGGTTCAAAGGAGCAATGTGCTTTGCCTAAGACCCCACAGCTCAGGGGCAGTAGAGCTGGGATTGAATCCAAGTCTGGCTCCATGGTGTCTACAACACAAATCCTCAATTACATGTTATTTAATGAATAGTTAACTGAATGAAGAGGGTATTATTAGCCCCATTTTGCCTAGGAGGAAACCAAAAACCAGAAAAGTGACTCACTCAAAGGCCCACAGTTAGGAAGAGGTCAGTTCTGTGTGCCCCCAAAGCCACGCTTTCCCAGCAATGGCTGTGCTGCACCTTTCCCTCTGCTGCATTCCCCAAATGCCCGCCCGGCGTCGGCCACCACGGCCCCGCTCTCCTCACAAGCTTGTCCGGTCTGCTCGTCCCATCAGCGTTGCACAGGGTCAAGGGACTAACTGGAGTGGAAGACATGGAGGCAGTGGTAGTGAAGATGCTAGCAATACTTCTGGTGTTGTCAAGACAGTCAAGGTGGTAATACTGGGTGCGGGGGTGAACTGTTGGTTCTGGTGGAGAGGAGGGGAGTCGTGGTGACAGCAATGAAGACAGCATTGGTGTTGGCACAGTGAGGCCAGTAGCAGTGATGGTGGCAGTGGTGGTGGCAGTGGTGAAGGCAGTGGGATAGGAACAGTGGAGAGGACTGTGGCGATGGTGCTCATGGTTGTGGCTGAGAGAGTGTTGGCAGGGTGGAGGTGACGGTGCTGACGGCTGTGACGAGCAGCAGTGGTGATGGAATTGACAGGGACGGTCAGTGTGGTGACGAAGATGACTAGGGTGGATGGTAACCACTGTGGTGGCCGCAGCAGTGGTGGCGTAGAGGTAGGGATGGAGGTAATGATGGAGACAGTGATGGTGTTGCTAATGGCTGTGACCATGGTAGTAATGACATGGTGGAAGTAGTGCAAGTATGATGATGAAGGTAATGATGGTGTTAAAATGATGGTGGTGGGGGCAGAGGTGATGAGGGTAGTGATGGTGGTGATAATAATGGCAATGATGCTGGTGGTGGTGTTAGGATGGTAGAAATACTGTCTGGGCCCTAGAAACGTTATTGGTGATGACGGGGCCTGTCCAGGAAGATAGTAGGATCAACCCTTGGTTCCTTTGGTGCATCGGGAAGTGGGACCTGTGGGTCCCCACCTGGTGGCCAGGGGAAGGCAGAGAAGCTCTCTCGAGGGATGGGGGCTAAAATGAGAACACAGCCTGACACGGCGACACCACGACCGCCATGTGCCGCCCGCACAGAAAGCCAGGAGTCTGTGGGGGGGACGGAGGATGGCAGAGCAAGCAAGACAACAGAGCAAGTCAGTCACGTCATATTTCAGGAACAGCGTGTAGTTGCTTGTTAGCAGAGATCTGCTTTCCAACGGCAAATAATAAAATTATGCTTTTTGTGCAGCTAATGAAATGCAAATTGAAGCTGGATGCGCATTAATGCAAAGAGTTGAATATCCATTTAATCAGCTCCTCCCTGCAGGGGCCAATGATAAAAATGACAGAGGAATTGCATTGCTAATTCCAGGCCTGTCACATCGTATGCACCCTTACCTGGTAAACCCCGCTACTCCTATGGCTGGTACCTGCCTGAAGGGCTCAAGGTCTATGCATCAGGGTTCTGGGAGCCCGGGAATCCCTTTGGGGTTGGGGAGGGCCTCGATGGGGAGAGGGGAAGCCTGAAGGGAGTGGATGAAATAGATCGGACCTTTCCTGTATTCCCAAAATAGCCACGATGCTCTCCGCCATCCCCTAACAGGCCAGCCTCTCTCCAATGAGGATGGGTCAGACTACTGCTTCCTGTGATGAAAATCAGAGATTAGCAGCATAGCACTGAGAGTTTTCATATGTCAGCTGCATGCTGTGCCAGGTGCCATGCAAGGCAATTTACCAGCATCCACTCACTCAGCCAGCACCCATGACATGGGTACGGTTACTCCTGTTACACATGAGGAAAATGAGGCTCAGAGAGGTGAAATGCCTTGCCAAAAAACACACAGCTAGTAAGGCATTTGAACCCAGACAGGATTACTCTGAAGGCCATATTCTTCACTACTATGGTACACTGTGTCCCCTGAAGGAAGTGAAACCTGGGGAAATAGTCATGAGCAGACCACCTGGCGCTTGGTGTCCAGAATATGGAGGAGTTTGAAGGAGGAAGAGGTGGTTGGTAGCAGAGCTGAAGTAGGTGACATGAGTGCTGGGAGGAAAGGGTGGGAAGGATCTGCCTAATAGAAAGAGGAGCTGGCAGGCAGCTCTGTAGCCTGAGTCCTGCCCAGACCAGCAACTTGGGTGCAGAGGAAGCCACTCAGCCTGTCTGAGGGGGGGTAGAGGGGAGTCAGGCCAGATGGGCACTCCATAAGCCCAGAAGAAAGGCATTCGACGTTGATGTGCCAATCAGTGGTTCTATGGAAAGCCAGGAAAACAGATCAGAGGGACAGAAGCAGTGAGAGCCTATGACAGGGACAGAAGCCAGAGGTGATGCGCTGAAGATGAGCTCCCGCTAGGGACATCCTGCTCGGCCTCTCCTGTGTCATGCCAAAGACACCCAAGGACGGCAAGGAGACCCTGGGACCTCGGGGGGCTTCCCCTCTTCCCTCTCCACCAGCACCAAGAACAGCTCTGATGGGCTGAGAAGCTCAGTGCAGACATGCAAGCAGGCCCAAATGACAGTGTGACAAGGGGATGCTTAACCCTCCTTAACAGCCCAGAGATGGGGGCGGAGACAAGCATGCTGACGAGCGGCACGCGCTGCCTTCGCAGAGGCTCTGCCGTGACAACCTGTCTCAGGATTCTGATTGGACCTGACAGGGTTCTTCCACCCATCACACCATCGCGCTGCTACTCAGGCAAGATTTACCTACCACCCAGCCTCTGATGGGACACAAATGAAAAGGCACAAGCCCCCAACTCTGCTGTAAACAAGGACCCCAGAATGAGCTCTACCCCACAACTCTGCCCACCCCCATCACCTAGAGGGGAGACGCCAGGGCCCCTGAGCAGCCCTTGAAGCCCACCCCCATCGTGGCCCCCCTGATGCCACTCACTGCAAAGAGACTCCATGCCCTTATTTCAGTCGCTTGTTGGGCACCTACTATGTTCCAAGCACTGTACTCTAGGCACTCTATTGAACCATAGCAACAACAGTCCTTTCAGAAAGGGATTCTTCTTGTGCCCATTTTACAATGTAGAAACAGAGGCCACCAAGCTCACCAAGTGCTCTGCATTTCCTACCATGACATGCTGCATTCAAGTCTGTCATTTATGTGTCCAGGAGTGACAAGACACAGAGCAATAGAGCAAACAGATGAGCTGAGGTCTTTAACCTAAGTTCTGAGCTGGGATTTCTCTACCAACATCCTAAATCCGGGCCGGGGATGGGGCATGTCATACAGATAAGAGAGACAGGGTTCCCCGGGGTCAGAGAGACTGTCATGAAAAGAACACAGGCAAGAATGTCCTAAGTCCCTCCCTGGGAGGGAGCAGGGACCACTGGGGAGGTCAAGGAGGCTTCCAGAGGAAGCAGAAACTGGGGTGTGATCACAGGTAGCAGTAAGCAATGTCCAAAGGAAACAAAGATTACTTCACTGCAGTGGTTCCGACCAGGTCTACGTCACATAAGCAATGGGTCAATTCCAAAGTGATGCTGTCAACCGGAACTTTCTGCCGTGATGGGAATGTTCTACCTCTTTCCAGCGCAATGGACACTCACTATGTGCGGCTCCTGAGCACTTGAAATGTGGCTGGTACAACCAAGGACTGAATGTTGACATTTCTTTTCCGTTTTCATCCATTGAAACTGAAATAGCCACACGGGCAAATGGCTGCCATATTAGACAGCACAGCTTTGAAGTTTCCAGAAGAATGAAGGGACGTGCTGAGCCTCAGGTGTCACTTGATGTTGAGTCATGAGAGGAAAAAATCTCTGAGGATTGAGGCTATCAAGAAAAAGGCTAGTCGAGGGAATTTTATCTGGTGAACTTCTGGACATCAAACTGAGGTTGTGGGGTTCAAGTTCAGCTGACCCACCCAGATGGAACATGGGCCATCTGGTTTCCCCAAAGCTGAGGTCTGTGGCTCCCCTGAAATCGTCACTCAGCTGAGTGTGGGGTGGCCTGAATTGCTTTTGTTTGGGGCTGTTTATTTTGAGTGGTGTCATTATTTTATTTTTAAATTACCTATAATGCACCCTTTAAAAATTCCCTAATTACAGATAGGATAAATACATAATTGCACACTTTTAAAAAGCACATATTATTTACTCAATACTCCATAATTATGGTCTTTTCCACGAAATGTATTATTTCCTGGATGGTCCATAATCACTCCTTTGAAGCTGGCTGGGGAAGGCCGAATTGTTCCTCAGATTCAGTCACAGGTCATTGGTCCCATCCCATCAGGCAGTTTACAAGTCGCTGTGGCTGGCCGAGAGAGCCCAGCAGGCCTGCACCCCATGGGAAACACGACTTGGTCACAGCACGGGCACATCACCGCCCCTGTGGGCACTGGTCAGGCTGACGGTAGGGTGGGGGGTTGCAGTTCAAGGGTGAGGTTCTCATGTTTATCACTTGGTTCTTTGATGACAGACAGAACGGCTTAGTCAGAACGAGTTCAGACTCAGGACTGGCAGCCCGCTGCGCCTCCCAGCGACCCTCACTCACCAACCCTGCACCCTGAGACAAGGTCTCCGTTTGGGTGATAGCAAAGCAGCTTCTAAGCTTCGTATCTGGGCGATATGATCCCAGAAAGTCCAGGTAAGGAAGCAGGAAAGTGAGCCAGGGAGGAGTGAAAAGCCACACGTGTGTGCATGTGTGAGCAGATAACCACAGCTGTACTTTAAGAGACTGTAGAACACACCTGAGAATTATCCCTTGAGCGCTGAGGAAGCTGGATGTGTATCCACCAACTCCCATCCTACACTTCCTGAGGGTTGCCACGGGGCACATCAATTTCCCAGCATTCCCAGTGGCCCTGCACACACACAGCTTGATACAAGAAGCCATCGGCACCTACAGCCATTGTTCACCGAAGCTGCCTGTCACCTCCAGGAAGGGCCAAATGGTTATGGGCAGGGCACCAACAGGATCAGCTTACACAATGACTTCACTTCTGCCCGCCTCAGCTTCCTCACCTGCCAATGACGATTAAAAATGGTACCTGCCTCTTGGGTGGTGGGGCAGGAAAGTGAGGTTGGGTAAATGGCAGTTCCTACTGAATAAATGGAAGTTGCTATGATTGACTGGATGAGGCCTCAGCTCAGCCCTTGGTGTGCTCTTCTCCTGGGCCCCCATCTGAGCCGCTCTTGGCACCTAGATGGTAGCCTGCAGCAACTCAGAGAGGCTTTCGGGACGAGCCAGAAGGTGATCCCGGGGCCTGCAAAGCAGAAACTGGTGGGATAGCAGAGCCTTAGCCACATGGCTGTGTCCCCACACCTGTCACCCCTTCAGACATTGTTGGCTAACTCATCACTTCACTCTTCTTCTTTCTCACTATCTGAGTGGCTTCAGGAAGATGAATGTGAGTTAGGCTCAGCCAGTGACAGCAATTTTATTTTCATCTTCTCAAGTGGTTAATTTAGTTATTTAATCCATTTCTAGCCAATGGAATGCCAAGAGAGTCATTGGGAATGCTTTTCTCTCTCCAAAATAAAAGATATTCTCTCTTCTAGTTTGGGGCAGTGTTGTGCAAGGAGTGAAGCTTGATGCAGCTGCAAGCATATTGCACCATGAGGGCACAAGGCTGAAGACAAAGTCAGTGTACTGGCAGTGCCAGAGCAAAGAATGGGAAAGAACTAATGTCTTGCTTACATCACTGAATCCCTAAATAGATGCGCCCCAGAATCATCCAAGCTCTAATATAAATAACAGTCAATGTTAACATAGCACTTACCATGTCTCATGCACTGTTCTATGCACTTTGTACTTGTGAACCCATTTACACCTTACAAGAGCCCAGTGAGGAAGGTATTATTGGTAGCCCCATTTACAGATGTAAAAACCGAGGTCCAGAAAGGTTTATAACTGACACACGGTCATATAACTAGCAACTATTCCACCTTTGGCAGCCTAGTTTGGGGCTTTGAACTCTTTCTGATTATAGTAGATTCTCCTACCACTCCACTATTTTTGTGATGTGCAAAAATAAATCTCCCTACCCTTTAAGCCATTTTGACTTGGTTCTTCTGTTAAATTCAGTTGAAAGTATTCTAATCAATACACCTCCTTGGGAAAGGCACAAAAACAAAGGGAGAGCGGGGCGGTGGAATAGGGGGAAAAGGAAGGAAGGAGGGAGGGAGAGGAGTGAAGGTGGGGGGAGGAAGGAATGAATGAAGGAAGGAAGGAAGAAAGAAAAAAAGAAAGGAAGGAAGCCAGCTTTACTACGCACCAAAATCTGTGCTCAGCACTTGCTATGTAGATCATCTCATTTAGTCCTCAAGATGATTCTGCAAGGCAGGTCTACCATCCTTAGCTTACAAATGAGGAGGTCATAATAACACTGTCTAGTATGTATTGAGTTCTTACCCTGTCAGCCACCAAGCTAAGTACTTTCCATGCTTTTTCCATGCCTCACTTAATCTTTACAACAATCCAGTGACATTCCCATCATTTTACAAAAGGGGAAACAAGGTTCAGGAAAACTAAGTATCATGTCCAAGGTCACAAGATAATAGGGAGAGCCACACTGAAACTCTATCTCCCTGACTCCCAGCTAGGCTGACGTGCTGGATGAGGGAAGAAAGGCATCTTGGGAGAAGCAGCCACCACTGACCAAGAAATAATAGAAGCGCAGCCAATGGGGGCCAAATGGACCTGCGACCAGGCTGATGGCCCCACCCCAGCTACAAGGAGGAAGGAAGCAGAGCTTGGTATCGACTGCAGTGGCCAACAGTAGGGAGGGATGAGCGCCCCATCACGGAAATGTCCAAGCAGAGGCCAGGTGAGGATTTGCGCCATGGGCAGGAGGGTCTTAAGACCCCCTCCGCCTCCAAGAGTCAGGGATTTTAGGGTTCTAGCCTTTACCAGCCCATGTCTGAACTCTCTCCAAAGCCATGGAGACCTCACAGCCTGTTTCCTGCTTACTCAAGAAGGAAGCCATAAAAGGAGCACTGGACCAGGAGTCCAGAAATCTAGGACTTGCTCTGCCATTCCCTGGCTCAGGAACCTCAAACCACTTCGTGTGGCCTTACCAAGCACCAGCCCAGGGCACAGTGCCAGGTGTGTCTTTCTGCTGATACAGTGAAGCACAAGAATAAGCTTGAACCGCAAGGGGCTTACCATTTAACTACCAGCCAGCAGAATTTCCAGAGAAACGCATCTGCTGACTACTGAGCCCTCCCCCACCCTGTCCGCGTCTTAAGTCTTGTGAGGGCAGCTCAGGGGCTGAGGGCAGCGATCTTTAGCTCGGCTACTTCTTGGTAGACATCTGAGGCAATGCTCTACTCCAGCTTCAGTTTTCTCCTCTGTAAAAGGAGGTGTAAACAAGAAGTTCCTAAGGTCACTTCCAGTTCTGGGGTAGCGGGGTACAAGGATGCCATTTGGGTCCCAGCTCCTAAAAAGAGGTGAGCTCTTCCTTAGCTTTTGAGAGCTCAACTGGGAAGTAGGAAGTTGTGGGGTCTCCCCAGGACCTGGTCAAGCCTTTGTGCTCACAGATGGTCTCGGGGGTCACCATGGGCCCCTGACCAGGTACCATGAGAAAGACAGACGGACAAGCCCACCCCCAGACTCACCCAGGAAAGTGAGGTTTAAGGTGGTCTACCCATCAGCTTCATCATCCTCTCTCTCAGGAAGGTCTCATGGACACAGAAAAACCCAGATTTACAGTCCCCAGTCCTATTCTTACTGGCTGTATAAACATGGGCAAGTTTGTCTTACCTTTGTCTTCCCATCTTTGAAGTGGGAATATAATATCACAGCATCTCACCCTCATGAGGATGAAATAAAATGAGGCTTTAAAGGGTCTGACATAGTACACCAAGTACACAGCTGGTACTCCTTAAATGCCCATTTCTTCCCACAGGCAGGGACACAGCTTTGCCCCTCCTCCCCAGGGAGAAGGGCATCTGCCTCCCGGCCACTGCAAGGCCAGCTTGGATGCTGGCTGGAACACAGGTGACATCCCTGTCCCCAGAGACAGCACTTCCACAGTGTGGGAGCCAATTAGGATGAGGGAGGTTCTCAGGCCAGATAAAGGACAAAGGAGGGTCCAAGGCAGAGCTGCATCAGCAGTTAAGAAGGGCAGTGCTGTGACAAAGTGACACAGAGCACAGCCCACTCTTCTGAGCCAGTGCCCAAGAAATTGCACTTGGCCCAGGAAAGCGTGCACTGCCTAATGATAAAGGCGCTGCGGGCCTCCCATCCCCCATCCCGCCTTCCCTGATGCCTCCCACTCAAGTTTCAAGGTCTCCGCTCCCTGTCAGGGCACCTGCCTCCTAGCCTACAGAGAACCCCCTCACACACACACTGATACAACTCCACTGGCACACGTGCACTTGGGGCCCACCGTGCGCCCCCGCCAGGTGCTGTGGGAGAAGCAGACAACGAGAAGCCCAGCCCCAGGCTCCGGCCACAAGGAGCTTCCTTCACAGTGAGCTGAAATGGAGGCCCCCTGCCCCACACGCAGCCCCGCCTCAGCCCAGGAGGAAGCTCTGGGTACTCATGTCCAGGCTCCCCTGTAGGATGGCACCGCTGAGCACTGCCCATAAGCCACCGATAACCAGCCGTAGTCATAAGACGTGCCCATTTCCTGCTAAAACTGCTGACCAGGTAGCATTGTTAATGATCACCCCCCTCTGCGAAGCTGGTGAGTCAGGGACATGTCACCAAATGCCTTTCAGTGGTCACTCAGGACTGTGCAAGGAGGCCCCTCCTCTTCTGCACAGTTAGGAATGGGGCTGGGATCCCTAACTAGGCTGATGGGATGTCCTGTTTGAAATGGGACAGAAAAAAGCAGTGCTGTCCCATTTCAAATGGTACATATGGTCAGCCTACCGGCACCTTGAATGTAGGCCAATGCGACTAGGCTGACCAGACGTACTGTTTGAAATGGCACAGTGACGTTGTTTTCCGTCCCGTTTCAATTGGTCCGTCTGGTCAGCCTCCGCCCCGCTCTGCCCCCGTGGGGCGGTGTCAGGTGCATTCCACCCACTATCCCAGGGGCTCGCAGTGGGGTTTTGCCTCAGTGGCCACATGCTCATCAGCACACCCTTAATCGGCCTCCCTGCCTTTCCTGTTCACTTCGTCACCCTCACTTTGCTTTCTGGGACCACCCTACATGAATCCCTTCCACCAATCCTTATCTCGGGGCTCAGTTGGCACTACAGAAGACAACAGGCCTAGAGCCTGTGTCCCTAGCGCCTCTCCTGGAGGTTATGGGATGGCAGGTGACCTGGCTTCCCTGGCCTGGACTTTTGAATCTGGCTGAGAACACACACAAAACAGCAAGGAATCAAGTTTCCATTCTGGCGAAGGCTGCGGCAGCTGCACAAACGTCCTGTTCCCAAGGGCCAGCACGGCCACAGTGCCCACAGGGCTGTCCAGCACCCGGGGCTGGCAGAGCCAGGGCAAGAGGGTCCTCCAGACGAGCTGTGCGGCAGGACTGTGGCTGTGGATCATGGTTGTCTCCTGGGCCACTTGCCTACCGCCTGCACCTGGTTTCTCAGGGTTCTTGTGATCCAATGACTACCAGCTACCCTTTCTATAAACTGTATTTCCTACTTATACCAGCCACAGTCTACTTCTGGGGCTGGAAGCTAAAAGCCCTAGCTGATACACACAGGGAGCCATGCGAGAAGGCCTCTTCTCAGGCCCAACAATCCTGGATTCCAAACCACAGCAAGAAAAAGACAACAATGGGAAAAGGCAGGGAGAAGGAAGAGGAAAATGGATGCTGGGGTTCAGTCAACAGTGGTCCAGGGCCAACTCTACTGTAGAAAATCACAGGAGGAGGGAGACAGGCATGAAAGCCAAGAATCCCAATGCAGGGTGATGGGTATAAAGCCAAAGGTGAGCACGAGGCATGGAGACAGCCGGGGTCTGGGATCGGGAAGGGCTTCCCAGAGGAATGGTGTCTGAGTGTGGCTGAGTGGAAATACAGAAGAAAGGGGAAGGGAAAGAGAACAAGCCAGACGCTTGCAGCCCTGAGCAGGCTGGCCTACAGCCAATCCAAGGATCAATCATGACTTAGTACCTTGCTCCAACTATAAATCTGGGAGACAGACAGGCGACTCTCTGAAGGGACTTCCGCTCTCTGGAGAGGGCTTCCACTTTGTCACCAGCTAAAATGAAATAAAAACGTGTCCGTTTTCATGTTCAGAGATGTATAAGTCTGCATGCATCCACGTGCACACACACGCTCACACACACGCCCTAGGGAAAGCACAGAGCAAGAGTGGCAATTTGCTGCAGGTGGGTCTTTGTGTAAGAACCATGATTAGGAGGGGTCTCACCCTGGCTTCAAGGGAAGGGCTTCAAGAAAGAGACCTGCCTAGCCCAGGCCCCAGGCTGCCTCTCTTAGCAGGAGGGCTCATTTTCCCTTGTTCCTGCTTACAAAGGGACAGGTGACAGCGCAGGAGAGTCGGAAAGTAAAGGTCTCAAGAACACTGGGCTTCCAGCCTGCTTTTCCACACTGTTTGGGTGACTTTGGAATAGTCTCCTCCCCTATCTGGGACTCAGTTTCCTCATCTGTACCCAAGGTGGTTAGGCTAGACTACCAATGGCAATGAGCCATCATTTTATTAATACATGCCATCCTCATCGATTGGTAGTGGCTTCTGGGCATGTCCTGATGAGAAGGAACCTGGGCTTAGCAGAGACACGATTGGTTCATGCTATCTGCCATAGGCTATAAATCAGGGCTTCCCCCACACAGGAGAACTGGTTGTTAAACACTTCTGAGCACACCTCTGGCTCCATCCCCCTCCACAGCAGACCAGGGCTATGGGGAGAAGGCAATCAAGACAAGCCCTTCAGTCTTGAGATCCACAGGAATCCTTATCCCCTGGACAGGGACCATACCCACAGATGCTAGTCTACACTCTCCTATCAGACTCACAACCCCTGGGTGATCCTCTTTGCCACTTGTCTCAGTCCAGTCGGGCAACTATAACAGAACCCCACAGAGTGGATGGCTTCTAAACAGCATGGATTCCTCACAGTTCTGGAAGCTGGAAGTCTAAGATCAAGGCATCAGTAGAACTGTCTGGTGAGGGAAGCTTCCTGGTTCATAGACAGCTGTCATCTGGCTGTGTCCTCACATGGCAGAGGGGTGCAGTGTCTTTTATAAGAGCACTGATCCCATTCATAAGGACTCCACTTACATGCCCCACCTCCAAACACTATCATCCTGGAGAATAGGTTTCAATGCATGCATTTGAGAGAGATACAGACAGTCAGGTCCACAGCACTGCTGTTGCTACACACACCCCCACTCAGGGCCCCACCCCATCTGCCTGGGTACCATGCATGCCCTCCTCCTCCAGGAAGCCTTCTCTGACTGCTGTGGTTTGCAGCAATCCCAAACCAACTCCCCACCCCCACCACCAAGCTCTCATTCCACTTCCTGTGTTTGTTGGTTCTGGGATAATTCTTGCCTGCCTGGACTAGCTTCTTGGTCCACAGCCTACATCTCCTGCTTCCTCACTCCCCAAAGTCAATACCTCACACTGGCCCGGCCAAGAAGCAGATGCCTGCTGAGATGCCACCTGAGTCATCCGGGTTCTGAAACGTCCATAGCCAACATCTCAACCAGACTCTCATCTACCAGGCAGAGAAGCTGAGGCCCAGAACAGCATGTAATTGCCTGTCATACAGGTCTCCAGGTTCCCACCACACTGCCTCAGGAGTCCCACATACAGACGCACACACTGAGGCCCACAGAGGGCCAGAGATGTAAAGAAGGTCACGGCAGAGCCAGGACAGACACCCCAGTCCCCGGCCCCTGAGTGGGGCGGCCCTCTATGTCAGCAACCCCTGCCTCTCCCTTTCCTTCCCCCCCAGCCTGCCTACCCAGGCCGTGGCCTGCGCACAGCGGAGCTCTGGGACCCATCTCCCAGCTCTCCCTCCCCCTCCAGGACTGGACAGCACCTGGGACTTGTGAGGAACCAGCGGGCCTGAGGCCCCCGGACCCACATGGGCCATCGTCTCCAGCAGGGAGCAAGGCCGTCTCCTCCCAGCTCCCTCTTCCTCAGGCTGCTGCTTAACATGCACACGGGAACCTCGACGCTGAGCGTATAGATTTCTCTTTGTCTTTGGTGGTAATTATTAGCTGTCTCGGCGGGTGAATGCAGGCAGAAACAAAGGCAGCAAGGGTTGTAAAACCTTTTATCTCGATCAGGCCGCATTATTTGATAAGGTGCTAAGCTAATAGCAACGCATGTCAAATTGTGTTTAGACAGATCGAGGGGCTGGCAATGGAGGGTGTATTTGTCTCTGGAAACCTGCACCTGGAAGGATGAAAGGGAGGCGCACTGATACCCGCAGCCCCCTGCAGAACGCACAGCCCAGCCTCGGAGGCTCCTGGCGTAGGGACTCCCAGAAAAGGGGGCAAAGGCAGAGGCTGAGGAGGGAGAGAGTGGGCCCGCGTGTGCTAATGCCCACTCACACACATTGCAGGGCCTCTGCCCCGAGGCTCACAGGTCCTCACAGGGGCCAGCTGCAAAGGAGGGGTCCACATCAGGTTCCCCGGTTCCCAAGCCAGAACTCTTATCACAGGCATCTATTACACTGCAAATGTGTACATCTCTCCTGTGCATAACAGTGACTCCTACAGATGGAAGGAATATCCACCCACAGGATATGGCGTGGACCCTGCAGAATTAGCACTGACCCTCGAGAAGAGGTTCACAAGGGCCAGAAAAATCAAGGAAGGCGTCCTGGGGGAGGTGGTGTTTGAAATGGGCCTTGTAGGGTGAGAAGGGTTTGGAACAAGAACCTGGGAAGTAGCCACCCTGCCCACCAAGCTCCAAACTCCACACTGTGAACTCCCAGGTGACTCTCTGGCTGTCTCCCTGGGTCCTGCCAGGTACTTCCTCCAGTTTGCCTTTCCCAGTCCCTCCAACAGAGCTTCACCTCACCTCCAGATGCCCAGAGCACCCCCACAGCTGACCCCTCTGCATCCTTGTAGGCCAGAAGGTGGTGTTAGAGCAAGAAGAGAAGGGCAGGATACAAATAGCTCAAATATTTGCCAAAGCCTTAGAAAATGTCACTCTCTGAAACAGTGGTTTTATGTCTAGAAATAGTCCCTAAGGAGATAAGAAATATTGAGCTCCAAGGATGTCCACCATGGGATTGTTTATATTAGCAAAAAATTGGAAACAACCTTCAACATCTAACAATGCAGGATTGATTGAGAAAACTGTCTGGGGCATTTACATAAAGCCATTAAGAAGTCATCATTGATCAGAGTATTCGTTGGGGTTCTCCCTGGAGCAGACCCAGGACACAAATGCAGGTGCACCTGCATGCGTGAGTGCTGGAGGCAGATGAGCGGGGAGGCGAGACTAGGAGGGCAGACAGGCCATAACAGTGTGCTTTCAAACCAGCCACCTCCGTGGAGCCGAAGTCCTCTGGGTGAGCCCTGGGATTAACATAAAGCACTAGCCTCAAAGTCATCCCTCCCAAGAGCTGAGGCAGCAAGGGGATCTACACACCAAGCCCCTTCAGGAGTTGGTTGACAGTTGTTGGAGGCAAGAGCAAAAGCAGATTTTTCAACCTGCCACAGGGCAGCCACGCAGACTCCCCCCGTAAGAAGTCCTCACGCATCGGCACAGGTGCCTGCAGGTGGAATGGGGACCAGCAATGCCCTGACATGGCAGGGTGGAGGGGACGTGGGTGGGGCACTGACAACCTGTGCTTCCTCATATTGGGGGGAGGCCAGGCTAAATGAAGACACGTGTGTTTCTTTACTTCAAGATGTCTCTTAGCACATGACTGTATCCTGATGAATTTGCAAGAGCTCAACTATACACTAAAGGCAGCGACTGCATACCTGCCCAGATTTTTCTCCAAAGCTGAGTTTGGGAGATGCTGTCACAGCTTCCTTCTCATTAAAGTGCAAAAGTGGACAAGGCAGGTTCTTGTGGCAGCTGGTCCAAGATGATCCCTTTTGTTTAATGTGTTTGACAAGAGAGTGACCAGCAACTTCTCTTCTCGGCTTTGATCCCAGAGAAGCATTCTCACCCAAGGAGGCATGTTCAAGAACATTTTTTTTCAATAACAAAAAAGAAGAAGAAGAAGGAAAAAAGACAACACGATCTAAAAGCCCATCACAGGGGAAAGGGCTAAATAAACTCTGATGTCCCTATGCTGAGGCATCTTACCCAGCAGTTAGAATGAACACATCTGAGCTGCAAGTACTGACATTGAAAGAACTCCAAGACTAATGGTTACGTGACAACATCAAAGTGAGGCACAATACATACGGTATGATCCCATTTCTGTGGAAGAAAAAAACACCCAAACACGCTAAAAATAAAATCACGCCTCTCTATATGTACAAATATAAATGTGTGTGTGCACTTGCAGGAAGATCAGGGACAATGCATAGCAAAATTATATGTGTGATCGCCTCAGCAGGAGAGGGGAGCTCCCGGGGAGGGCAGAGGCGGGGCAGGTGGAGGGGTGCTCTTCCCTTGGTCTATACTGTTTCAATGTTTCTAACAAGAATGCATTCCTGTATTATATGTGTCATTAAAAATAAGTGAAAATGTTTATTTCAAAGAAGAAAAAGGGAGAGCCTAGCTGTATAGCCACAGAAATACCAAAATATTTACAGGGTTTATCTCCGTGTGCTGGGATTAAAGTGTTTTGAATTTTCTCCTGTTTGCTTATCTGTGTTTTCAAATTTTCTACAAAGAGCATGTATGGCTTTGTAATAACGAGGGGGGGGAACTAAAGTAAGTTTTATTAAATGCCCAGTATCCAAGGCCCCCAGTGGGGAGCTGTCCCCACTTCTAAGCAGGGGTGTTTTTTCTTGCACCCCTCCCAGACTTCAATTCAGGCTTCCTAGTCATCATGTGCAGCGCCAGACACCTCACTGACCAAGGAAGTGACTCCCCTAAGGGCCAGCTCTGTTATCCTCTCGCTGTGCAACCTCGACCCCCACGATACCCTCTCTGGGCCTCAGTATCATCTCTTACCCAAGAGGAACCCTAAGGCCCGGCCCCGCCTTCCCCACACGTGGCTGAGAGGCTCAGGGAGTCACCCGCCAGCCGAGCTTGCCCTCAGGCCACCATTCTGATGGCCAGCAGCGAGGAGAGAAGCCTGACCAGGAGCCGTAGTCCCCAGCACAACCCCAGGAGCCCAGACCCTATCCGGGAGGCTGCGGGTCAGCTCCAGGGAGTCCCCCGGAGTTCAAAGTCAGGCCGCTCACAGAAACGTGGGAGATGCGAATCGGACACGTGCGCAACGCCCAGCTGGCGGAATTGTGTCTCCTCAAAGCGGGGCTCGGAGTGTCAGATTTTCCACTCTATTTCTCTGTGCGTGTTCTGCACGTCCCAGTGCTAAAAATAACGGAGGCGCGTGGGGGGGGGGGCACAGTGGCTCCAGCAGCCGGGGGGCTGGTTTGGCGCGGCAGCTGCCTTTCATCTGGGCGGCACAGGCCCCGGCCACACAATCCCCTCTCCATTCTCCTCTCCTCTCCCACCTCATTCCCTGGATTCATAGCACCTTCCTCCCCTATCACCCCAGAGCTAAAAGCCTGGGAATGACAAGAATGGAAAGTCCCAAAAGATGTCATCTCTTCCCACCCCCTGGGAGGGACACAGTCAACCTAAGTCCTTAAGGACAGCAGGGAAGGTCTACGCAGGGGTGGAGAACCTTTTGGCGATTGAGTGCCAAAGTTTATGAAATAAGAGTATACTCGCTCGACTCACGTGCCAACCCGAGTGAGATAGAGGTATCGATTATTTTTATGTCTATAAGAGCATAAACAATAATTTTTAAAATGGTATTCACAGCTCCGCGTGCCGACATAATTACTCCGCGTGCCACTTTGGGCACGCGTGCCATAGGTTCGCCACCCCAGGTCTACGCCTAAGATTGTCCTGCAATCTGACCTGTCAAGGGGCCCACAGTCTACTTGAAAAGCCATTCCTGAGTCTCGCTGGGATCTCTGCTGCTCTGGCTGAAGCCAGTTTCTATTGCTCTTCCACTAAGGGGATAAAGAGAAGCGCTGACCCCAAGTTCAAATTGACCCGGGTCTGGGCAGACGTCTGCCCAGTGACATCTGTAGTTCTGAGGGCCTCGGACTCCTACACCAAGGCCAAGAAGGAGTCGCGGGGCCTCCCCACCTCTGCGTGAAGCCCCAGTGACGCCGGCAGGTACCAGATGCCGTCACACTCAGCTTGCCCGGTCCAGCCACGAGGACAGACTGTGCGTGCATCTGTGGCGGGCCCAGGAGGTGTCAGGAGACATGGAGGCCTAAGAGGACATGTGTGCCCTCCAAGAGCTTACGTTCAATTCAGGGCTCAAGACTTGTACAGAAGAAGGCAACTCCTGCTGCCCCAAACCCACGGCAGAGGGACGCCTGGCCGCAGGGTCTGCCCAAGAGGGACGCCTGGCCGCCGGGTCTGCCCAGGAGGGACGCCTGGCCAGCAGGGTCTGCCCAGGAGGGACGCCTGGCCGTCAGGGTCTGCCCAGGAGGGACGCCTGGCCGGCAGGGTCTGCCCAGGAGGGAGGCCTGGCCGCCGGGTCTGCCCAGGAGGGATGCCTGGCGGCCGGGTCTGCCCAGGAGGGACGCCTGGCCGCCGGGTCTGCCCAGGAGGGATGCCTGGCTGGCAGGGTCTGCCCAGGAGGGAGGCCTGGAGGCCGGGTCTGCCCAGGAGGGAGGCCTGGCCGGCAGGGTCTGCCCAGGAGGGACGCCTGGCGGCCGGGTCTGCCTAGGAGGGAGGCCTGGCCGGCAGGGTCTGCCCAGGAGGAGCTGCATCAGGTCAGCATCGCCCGTTCCACAGGCTCATCCACACCACGGCCAGGCTCTCGCCATGAAGACCCAGCTCTATCTCCGTACCCTCTTGAACCTGGTGGGCCTACAACTGCTTTGTCCAACAGAATGGGGGACAGTGGCACTGCCAGTTCAGGGCACCACCCTTGGCTGGCCTCTCTGCCAATACTGTCTGTCTCCTCGAGCCATTGGCCGTGTAAAACATGCAGCTCCCTGGAGGCCCCCCTGCTAGGAGAGGCTCAAGTCACGTGGAAGGCCTAGAGGAAGACGCTGCCCCAAGAGGGAGGACAAGGATGCCAAGGGGCCAGGCGTGGGAGCTAGGCAGCCGTTCCTCAGGTGGCCTCCAGCCCATCACACATGAGACCCCCACAGGAGAACCGCTCAGCTGAGTTTGGTCAGCCCACAGAGTGGGGCGCCATAATCGTCCCACGTCACTAAGTTTGGGAATGATTGTCACCCTCAGTACTTAACCAGAACAGGTGTCTCTTTCCCTCCACTTCCAGCTTTAACGGAGAAGGTCATTACAAAGACGCGATGATGGAGAGGAGAGAAGGGAGACAAGGGACGGGGTCAAGGTCGCAAGGAGCCTGAGCCACAGAGCTCCCTTTTGCTCTGTCCCCAGGCCACAGCCTCGGGGTCAGCCTGCCACCTCAGACACTGGCCTGCAAGTCAGTGGCCTGCATGGTAGTTCCTGGCTTGGCACTGGCCCCTCTGGGCCGTCCTCTCCCCTGCTGTGAAGTGAGGAACTGGAACCCATGACCCTGAGGTCCCCTTTAGCTCTTACATTTTGGGTGTTTACCGTGGGGCTCACTCCAGCCAGCCAGTGGAGGCAGACAGCAGCGGCCCCTCACCCTGACACATCTCGTCCTCATGGTCATGCAAAGGAGATGTTGCCTTTATCTCAATTTTTAGAAGCATCTGGGACTCAGAGATGTTAAGTGACTAAGTCAAAATCACACAGCTGTCAACGTAAAGCCAGAATTTAACCCTGGAGCCCTGACTCCATGGTTCTCCCTCTTATCAACCATGCTAAACTGCCACCAGTGACAGTGTGAAGACACAAATGCATCACCCTGTGTTCCCCCATGCAACACTCCCCTGTACTACACACTCACACACTTGTAACTACACAAACTCATAGTCACAGACCCATGACGGGTACACACATATGCACACACTTCACACTGGTACACTTGAAAACCCACATCCACACGGTTGCACACAAACGCTCCGTGTGCACACACCTACATCATTCTCACTCACAGACATGTGCATGCATGGCCTTGGCACGTGCTCACGCACACACACCTCTGCTTCCAGCCCCACAGACACACGTGCACACATCCACATTCATACATCCTCATCACACACACCACGCAAACACTGCACCTTGTTTAATGATGCCCGGGAAATGAGAGTCATTATTTTTATTTGAAAAAAATAGAAAGAAGGCTCCCAAATGCCAATAGATTCCAGTGTGTTTTTTCAGTGCTAAAAGGTTTCACAAGCAAAAGTCGCCCAACAGTGCCACCTGCTGAAGGCTGGCAATTCTCATCCTCTCCCCTCTTGCCTCTCCCACCCTCAGTAGAGACCCTTCCTCAGTTTCCCCCCAATTGCTCAGACTTGGGGGCTGGGTGGGGGGACGTTGTGGGGGATAATAGATGCAGATGGGGAGAGAAGAGGAGGTGCTGAGGCAGAGAGAAACACCAAGAAAGGGAGAGTGAACCAGACTTCTGAATCCAGGCAAAGAGGAAGATGTGGGGAGAGCCCCCCAGCCCCAACCCCTATCCACAGGGATACAGAAAGGCAGACCAGAGCCTGGGGAAGACAACAGGACCCAGAGAATTCGAGAGTGCGTGCAAAAGACCCAGACCTGGGGGACAGGGCAGGAATGCAGGGAAAATGGGGAGAGAGGAGACGTGAGGAAGAAGACAGAGGGGCAGGCGAGCAGGATATGAGGAAAAGGCTGTGATCCATGCCCATGGGGGCCCCAGGACCCACTACACAAATGCAGCAAAGCTCACCAGCTGGCCCTGACCATCCGCCCTCCAGGGCATGGTGGGGACCTGAGGCTACAGTAGTCCTGGAGGCCGGGCTCCCCTGCCACCTCTAGCCCTTTGCTGTGTTTGTCCAACAACCCCTGCCCCAAAGGGGCTCAGGTCAGGACGGGCCGACTCTCAACAGGGAAGGGTTCTGGTAGGAACTATCTGGCCTGGCCTCTGAGGTGCAGAGAAATATGCAACGGGGGCCTGCCCAAGGCCACACAACCAATCAGGAAGAGTCAGCCTGGAAGCTTCCGGGGGCCCAGGCACTGCCCTGCACCCCTTATGTCAAATGAGGCAGGAGTCCTCACATTCCTGTCTCTTGATTGGATCCCACAGAAAGCTCTGGATGAAAAACTCCTGGGAGATGCAGTCCCAGTTTTAACTCTGTGCTCAGTGGTCCCAGAGACCCAGCCCACAGCAGCTCCTCAGCATAGCTTGGGGTGTAGGTGGGCAGAGGGTTAACCCCAAGTCCAATGAGGAGAAGCAGCCTGCATCAACAGCACCATCTGAGTTATCCCCTCACTGGGGTTCAGGCACCATCATAGCCAGACAGTCCACAGAAAACCCCAGACTCTGGACTCACGGGACATTAGTTCTGAAAGACGCAATAGATCCCACTGACCACTTCCTGAGGGGCCCCTGAGCACAGAGGAGCGGGTACGCAGAGGCGAGAACCCCGACCAGGCCAGCCTCCCACGCCACCTCTTGGCATCCTTGGAAACCAAACGCTCTCAACCCTGAAGCCTGGGCTTTCTGCAGGTAGCCATCTGGGGGACTTCGTCTTGCACGCTTGGGGCCTAATTTCTGTTCCTTCCCTCTCCCGATGGGCCACTTCCTCCTGGCAGGGAAAGTCTCGGGGTAATTTTATGTTTCACGCAGCCTTCTGATGTGTCCCATAGTTCAGCCAGGGTCACAAGGAGCCACGTGTCTCAGCTTTGTTGAACCGCACAGGGGGAAGCAGCTGAGGGCACAATACAGAGCAGGTGCTGGCTCACATCTAATTTGCACGTGGTTTGCATAAGCTTCCGGACTTCTCAAAATACCAGCGAGCTGTTCTCCACCCCGTAACTTTTTGGTGTTCAGAGCCCTTCCTAACTTCAAGGGTCATTTCAGTGCTGTGGACTTCCACCTGCTTAGTTCAAAATGGGGCTCAACTATAAACCAGACAGTATCTAAACTCCTTAAAGAAGGCACCCTGGCTCCAGCCTACCTTCCAGTCACGTCACCCACACTCGTATGTGGCCCCCTCCCCTCCCGCCAGGCCAGACCACACAGCACCTCACTGAAAATGCCCGCTCTTCCATGCCAAGAGGTGGCTAGTGCTGTTCTCTCTGCCTGGAGTGCCTTTGCTTCTCTACCTGAAAAACTTCTATCTAGCCTTCAAGATCCAGTTCAAATGACACTTCTGCAAAGCCTCTGCTCGTCACCCCACCCCAGCGGGACAGAGAAGAATCAGTGCCTCTCACTGGGCCCCAGCACTGTAGCTCACTAACAGTGACGGGGCGTTTAGTACATCACCACGTGGTCTACCCAGCCCATGTCTTTCCTAGCAGACTGGAACTCACTGCGGGCAGGAGCGGTGGGACCGCATCCATCACTGCACAGCAGCTCCTCGCTCAGGGAAAATGGCTGGTTGGTCAACTGCTTGATGACCAAATGAATGAATGACAGATTTGCCAGTTTTCTCCAAGGGTCCACCCGCTCAAACACACTGTGATTTTTCCCTCCTTGATGTTTCACCCAGATTGGGTTAAATAGTGGTGATACCCCACTCAATATTTTACATGAAACAGCACTGAAGCATGGGTCCTCGGGGACCCAGTGTGGTATGGATCCCTGCCCACTTCTGAGCACCCAGCTCTTCACAGGTAAACCCCCAATCACGGTCTACCACACCAGGAAGGCCTTGGTCCATCGCAGGAGAGTGAGGCTATGGGGGGACCAAAGACGCCTTTTAAGAAGCAAATCTCCGAGGGGTAAATTTACAGTCAGGTAATTGACAGCTCGGGTGCCTAGTCAAATGCAGTAAATTAAGTGTTTTCCTGTAAATCAAGTTTATGATTTGCACCGGAGATGTAATTGTTAAAACTGTTCATTTCACCCGCAAATAGCAGTTGAAAAAAACCAATTTAGAAGTGACAGATTGGTTTTGATTCTAAATGTAGTGCTAAAACAGTTAATTTTAATAACATCCATTGGACAGGAGTCGGCTTGTTACTTAATGTCATAGTCAACAGTTTGAAAACTGCACGTTCAGCCTCTGCTGCTGCTGCTGAAAATTAATCCAATTTTTCCCCCGAATGGAGGCATTTCTCGGCAGGAAGCGGCTATCCGCGCAGCAGGGCTTTCCTCATTCACCCAGTTATGGCCTTCCCACACTGGGGAAGGGAGGCCACCAGCAGGTCAGCCGTGGGCAGGAACAGACAGCACAAGTCCCGGAATATCAGGGTGGAAAGGGCCCCTTGGCCATGTAGGGAGGCCCTCTGCCTGCACACCTCTGGTGACAGCGATGGGCACTCACCCTCTCACTTGCTCCAGTCCTTCCTGGGGCATCTCTGAAACTGCGCTGACGTCAACTCCATGATCCCTGATCTAGCCCTCCAGGACCCAGGAGCCGGTCTCCTGGTCTCTGTCTCTCCTGTCTGTCTTACTTTCTTCTCCTGGTTAAACGTGTCCAGGTGCAGGTGTGTGGCCATGTGGTATATGGGAGGGCCTTGGGTGCCATTGGTATCTACTGAGTGATTCTGAACGAACAGGACCAAATCTTATCTTCCAGACTTGTCACCATCCTCCTTGCCATCTCAGGACATGTCTATTCCAGCTTCAGTTTGTGGTGTCCAAGACCGGACCCACTACTTCTGCCATATAAGCCAACTTGGGTCCTAGGCATACAACGGGCCTGCAGCTTCTCAGGACCAGCAAGCTATTGGGTTCCGGGAGCCCACGAACTCTTTCAGTCTCGCCCCGATGTTTCACCAGCTCCCCGGCTCTGCTCCCCAGCAGTCAGAGCTTCTCAAAGTTCAGCGGTCGTTGGAATCACCCGGAGGACTGAGAAAACAGGTCGCTGCGCCCCATGCACTCCAAGGCTCTAACTCAGCAGGCTCTGGGCAGAGCCAGGGAGCTGCCGGTCTCCTCAGCTCCCAGGGGATGCTGATGCAGCCCACACACCTCTCTGAGTAGCACTGATGGAGGCGATCCGTCTTACTGTCAACCACCACCCTGTTACAGATGAGAAAAATAGGGCCAGAGAAGCCAGACCCAGAAGCGAGGACAAACAGGCCCCTGAGCATCAAGCAGCGGCCTCCCGGGCCTCCCCTCCTGCCGTGGGGGAACAAATCCTTTCATAAGACTTGGGAACTCCAGGTGCCCAGCCAGGGAGGCGCACAAGCCAGCCCACTTACCCCGGTTTTTATTCAGTGATTTCAAGAGGTATTAAAAAAGAAAACTTTCCAGAAGCCTGTTTGTTTTCACGGCCACCACTTGGGAGGACGGGTACTGCCAGAGCCTGAGCAATCACTTGTAAGAGTCTATTATAAAGGGACGCCTAAATCACATTTATGGCTCGTATGGTAAGGCAAATGTAGGTATTAAAATGGTTCCTTTTAAATGATAAACACCCGCTGAAGTAGCGCAATAGAGTCGCATCAGGGACTGTTTTCCCGAAAAACAAACTGACTCAGGAAAGGTGGTAAATAGTGAATTTGACTGCAGTCCCATAACTGCTGTTGATATAAGGAGGGCGAGGGAGGGGCCCTGGAGAGGAATCAGCCTGTGGAGACAATGTTTGTTTTAGCAACGGCCCCACTGTGCCCGTCTTCTTCAAGGCCTGAGAGGTGGAATTTCCCCCCAAAAGGACATTGGCTCCTTGTCTTTTCATCTGGTTTTAGAAAGCGGGGCCTTCATTTTGCTGGGCACACCGTGATCTTTGCAGTTTTTGATTTTGAGAGGGGAGTAATGGGAAAAGTAGTTAATCACCCATTCATAATCTCTTAAACATTATTTTTAAGCTGAGAGTTGCAAAACAAAATGCAATCTTTCTAACATCTTCAAGCAATTACTTGTCATTTGCCTCGTTTCCATAATAAAAGGAAATTAGAGTGGGAGTGGGGTGGGCAAACTCCTGACTTTGAATTTTGGAAAGATGCAGGACAGACTTGAAAAGTAAATCCTGCCCGGGGTTTTCCCTAAAAAGAAGAGAAAATGAAGAAGACACGTGTCAAGTAAGGTTAAGTGATGAGAACTGGGGGTTGGGGCTTCTCTGATTATAATATAATGAGGTTGGAACTATTTGAGCTTTGTTAAGCAAACTTGCCTCTGCCCAGCCCCTGCAGGAATTTGGGGGGCACCCCATTCTCTCCCCTGCCCCAAGGAGGCTCAATAAATGAGAAGTCACTTCCAGGAGCCAACTTTAGCCCTTCTAAGCACTTAATTCATCCGAATAAATGGATGGACAGAGTAAAGAAAGCAGGAAGGGAGGGAGGAGGAAGGAAGGAAGGAAGGAAAGAAGGAAGGAAGGAAGGAAGGAAGAAAGGAAGAAAGGAAGGAAGGAAAAAGAAAATAGCCACTGTTCTTTGAGACTTCTTCCATGCTAAGGTAAACTTTCTCCAACTCTCATCATAAAAAGACCACTTTTTTCATTTTCAGTCAATTCATTTTCCAATCTGTTGATGACATTTTTGTAAAATAAGTTAAAATGCCATGGTAATGCCATGTCGCTGTACGAGTTTCTAATTCTTACTCGCAGTGTCCGTTGTCCACAGTGTGGGGACGATGCTGGTCCCGGGCCCGGCTTGGAGCAGGACTGCCCTCGGATTCACCGCTGAGCAAGGCGCACGCGTGAATTCTCCCAGCCATGCTCCGAGACACATGCTTGTATTTCTGCTTTCTGGATGCATTAGGGAGTGGCCCAAGTCCCAAATGCCGATGGCTAGAGGCGTGAGCTTTACGTCCAGGTCTCTCAGATTCCCAACCTTCCTACAGTCCTGAGACCAAGCTCCACAGGTACCTTAAAGGGTATGGAGGGGCCGACAGCCTCCCATCTGAAGGCTCCTCTGAGGACATGGGTCAGGAACTAGGAGAAGATGGGGTGCTCAGAAGGAGGCAGGGCACCCAGAAATTCAGAGCAGGAGTGTGCGCATTGTGAAGCCAGGAGGACCATGGAAGGCAGAGCCAGGGTGGCTGGGGAGAGGGGACTGGGGGCTCCTCTCCCCCGGGAGCGGGCAGCCAGTGGCTCTCAGCCCAGAGCAGGGATTAAGGGGCACAGTAGGCCACCAGAGTCCCTGCCTGCCCCTGGATCCTCGCCCTGGAGCCTGGGTTTCCCATTTTGAAACCCATGGGCCGGTAGTAGGCACTAAAAAAAATGTAAATCTGACAGAAGACACTCTGGTCAGGGTATTTGTCCTTTACAAGAGTTAAGAGACTAGAGGGGTCAGAGCAACTGTGGCTTCCTGCAGAGCAGCCTCTGTGAAGTTTTGCGTGTGGAGGACCGAGAGTGCAGGATGGATGTTCAGAGAGGCCCAGAATGAAAGGGGATCAGAGAGCATGTGCCAGCCGCCCTGCTTCGCTGAGCTCAGCTCCTCAGGGCCCCGCAGGGACCGAGCAGGGCTCAGCTGGGTTTGCCAAGGACTCATGCAAGGCCGGCAGACAAAACCAGGCCTGGCAGATGCAAGTTAAATTCTCCCTAGCCTAAAAGGGGGGAGTTTCTCTCCCCTCTTCTCCTGGACATCCACCTGCCCTGTCACTCAAAGATTCTTTAGTTGGGGGGGGGGGCCTCACTGACCTCAAAGGCTGAGGCTTTTATCCCCACTGCTCCCCAAGAAATCACCCTGATCTAAAAGTACAGAATTGACCCCTGTTGCATAATCTTAGAGCAGTTCAACTAGTATTGAGTACGGTCCCCTCTGACCAGATCCTATGCTGGGGGTGGGAGTTCCAAGACACAGGACACCTGGAGCTTGCCCTGGGCGTGCTCCCAGTGTGGCGCAGAACCTGATGCAGTGACACAGGGAAGCCCAGGGTGCTGGGCCCCAGAAGAGCATCCTAACCCAGCCCGGGGGGGTGAGCTGGGAAGACTTCCTGAAGGAAGAAGTCAGCCCTGAAGTGACCCCCAAGCTGAGGAGGGAGGGTGACATTCTAGGCAAACACACACACACAACTTCAGCAACAACTTTAAATGAAAGTCAGTTGTCTTTTCCTGGTGAAGAGGGAGAGAATTTTCATAGTTTCTTGGAGCAGGAATCCAAGGCTTTTATTTTCCAGGTAAGCAAATTGAAGCTCAGAGAGGTAAGGCACTGCACCTGAGGTCACACAGCAAGCTGGGTGCAGGGGTCAGAGGTTCCTACAGCTCCTCTCTGCCACCCACCCACTGCTGTGACTTGTGCTGTGCTGTCCCCCAGCCAGGCATTACCATGCAGAAAGTAGAGAGAGGGCCCCTGGAGGCGCCACTCACCCTCTCGGGCTGCTCCCAGGAGCTCCCCAAAGAGAAAGAAGCCAGCCAGTCCTGTGTGATCCCCAGGGGGCATCTCTGCGGTGTGAGGCACAGGAAGGACATGCAGAAGCAAGTCACAATATGAAGGTCCCTGGCGGTAAACAGGAGGCCCTGTTGTTCCGCTGTCACCAGCCTCTCGCCTGTTTCCCTCCAGTCTCCCTCCAGAGCCAGCCTTGCAGGAGCAAAGGGCGCTGGGGACTCTCAGGAGGGTTCCTGTTCTCCAGGAAGCCAAGGCCTGCACAGCCAGCCTCAGAGGTGGGAGGGAGATGGGGAGGAAGCTCAGGAGGGGCAAACTGGCTGCACTGGGCGTCAGGTGGCCCTTTCCAGCCAGGACCCCCCACTTCCCTGTGCAGCCTTGGGAGAGCTGATGACCACAGCAACAACAGTAATAACTCCTAGGCCTTAGGAGAAACCACCTTCAGACAGCCCCTCACATGACCTCCACACAACCTGCCAGGCAGGTGCCATGAGCCTCCCCATTGCACAGATGAGGACCCTGAGGCTCAGAGCATGAGGCCATTTGCCCAGGGCCACGGAGGTGGGGAGCAGAAGAGCTGGGACTTGAACCAAGGCAGTCATCTCTCTTAGTCAGTTCTCTGTTCCTGAAGAATGGGGCAGGTCGCCTCATGAGGCAGAGGAGGCAAAAGGCCAGATCTAGGCACCCCGGGATCTCTAGGGACCTGGACCCAGGGGGAGACATGCGCAACTGTGTTGTTTGGGGTGGGGGGCTGCACCTGGGATAGTAAGGAGCAAGTGGGTGGGGGGCCAGCACAGGGCTGACCTGCCCCATGGGGCATGAGGCCCTCCAGGGGTACCCAGAGGAAAGACTGTTCAAAAAGCGTGGCAGGTCCATGGGGCTGAGCCCTGAAGGGTGAGTACGAGGGTCTCCAACGCAGAGGGGCTGAGAGGGCATGACAGGCAAAACACAGCAGGTGCAAAAGCTTGGAGATAGTGTTCCAGTCACATAAAACACTTTATGTTCGGAGCTCCTGGTGCCAGGATGGAGGCAATGATGGTGGAGAGGTAGTAAAAGCAATGGCCACACTTCCAGAACATTTACACACTAGGCACTGCGCCAGGTACTTGACATGCACAACAGCATTAAGTCCTCACCGCAGACTAGAGGGAGGCTAGATGACTTGCCCCATCTGACAGCAGAGGAGCCCGACATGGGACAGGTGAGCAAACCGCCCGCAGGCCACACAGCTGGTCGGGGTGGAGCAGGTAGTCAGGCGCTGTGTCCTGCCCCCTTCACCCTCACACGGTCCCCACCTGCCCCTCCCAAAGCAGCGTGGAAGCACACAGGGTGGGGAGGCAGGAACCTGGGAGCAGAAAAGGGAAGGAACTGGCCCAAGGGGTGCACGGCCACCATGTGCAGCCTCAGGACTCAAACCCCTGGCCAGGGCCCCTCACCTGGGGTAGGGGAGGAACAAGACTGCCTGTTGTGGCCCACGTGCCACAGTGATAGTGTGGGAGCAAGCTGGCTGCAAATAGCTGGGGACATTATTGTCATCTGGGGCAGCTATAGCAAGTGAAGTAACCAACCCAGGTGGTGGCTTGAAAAGATGACCTCATCCCTGCAAAGCTGACCCAGTGACATGCTCAGCTCCCCAGCCCCCTGCACCCCAGCCAGCACCCTTGGACTGGGAGGGCAGAGAGGGGCTGCACAGACGGGAGCTGGCCCAGAGCCCCAAGTCAGCCAGGGTGACTCTTTCATTCATCTAGCTGACTTTTTCTGAGGCCTTGCCAGGAACTGGCCTTGAGCCCACCAGCTGTGCAGCTTTGTTCAAGCTCTTGCCCTCTCTGTTCCTTATGAAAGAGCTGGGCCAGATCATCTCTTTAATGCATGCAATTACTCATGTTCTATGTGAATTAACACTTAATCCTCACAACTACCCTATGATCAGATACTATTATTAGCTCCATTTTACATTTGAGGTAACTAAATGCACAGAGGTTAAGTGACTTTACCAAGTCACACAGCTGGCTGGGAAGTGGCAGGGCAGGAATGTGCACCCAGATGGGCTGAGCCACAGGTCATGCTTCCAAGCATCCTTCTTAGACACACAAATGTGCTCATATGTATACTCCCCTGCTCCTTGCTTTGTTTTGCTGAAAATGCATCTCTGAATCTCTCCATATCAGCACAAAAACAGCTTTCCATTCTCTCCTGCAGCCACTTGGCAAGAGGCACCACATCTTCCGTACTCAGCGCCCGATGAGAATTTGGATGATTTCTACTTGCTGTCACAGACATTTCCGTAACACTCGGGCTTGCGTCTGGATCTCAGTGCACTTTTTCTTTTCTTTTTTTAAGATTTATTTTATTGCTTTTGACAGAGAGAGACAGAGACAGAGAGAGACAGAGAGAAGGGGGAGGGCCCAGAGCAGTCTCCATAGTTGCGCATTATCAGTCTTCAACAAGGTTTTGTTCCACACAAGTGGGGGACAGGCCACGCAAGGCAGGAACTGGGCTGGGGGCCTCCCGCATGGGAGGAATGCCCCCTCGAGCTGGGGGCCGAACTGGGGGGTGAGAACCAAACTAGGGGCCTCCCGCATGGGAAGCATGCTCCAGTTCAGCATATGGGTCCACATGGGCCGGGGCCAGGATTTGATCCTACGTCCTCAGGGCTGCGAAGCAAGTGCTTAACCTGCTGAGCCATTCCGGCTTCCCCTCTCAGTGCACTTCTGCAAACATGTCTGGGAATGTGGCCCTGGAACAATGGGGCCAAAGCACGTGGGCTTTTTAGACATTCATAGATGTGGCCAAATCACCCTTGATGCAGCTGGGCGAGTTTGCATTCTCAACGTGCTGTGTGCCCATTTCTCCTGGATACCTGAGGTAGGTGTTGGCCCAACGGGGTCCCTCCTCCCTGGGGAGGGGCTTGCTCTCCTCTGGAGCCCCAGGGTACTCAGACCAAGCAATGGAAATGTTTGAAGGTAATCCAGGACCTCCTAAAGAGAACCATCTAAAGTCAGTTTCATACAACTAACAGTAAGAATTTCTTTGGCACCTTCGATATCTTCTGCTTGGAAGCAGAGACTAAATCAGGGTTCTCAAACTCAAGTGCCTGCAGGGCACAGGCAGGGTACCTAGAGAAAATGTCAGGGACTGAACAAAGTGGCCAGAGCCCAGCCCCTGCTGACAGCTGCAGGAATGTAAGGCCATGAGCCAGACCTCATAATTTTTTCCAGGAAGCAGAAGCCTGGGCTCCGAGGTGCATTTATCCTGTTCCTTAGCATAACACCTGACACTCAGGGACTACATGTTTACTAAATGAACGAAGGAGAGAATGGGTGACTCTGCAGCTCGTATTCTTTCCTCTGAAGCTCAGTCTGGGAGACCTACCTCTCCAGTAGGAGACGCAAAGCCCTGTACTCAGTGTGGACAGTTGGGCCGGCAAGGCTGAGGCTTCCTGCCTATGTGTGCCCAGCCCAGCAGCTTCCAGAGCAGGGCTCCTGAAGCTACTCCCACCACCCAGCATCCACTGTCAAGTACACAGGCGAGAAGACACTTGTGTTTGGGGTTGAACATCAGCTTTGTGTAGCAAATCCCACACCCTGACCAGCCCTCCTCCTTTCTGAATTCCTCCAGCACCCATCAACCATCATACCAGGACAGAAATGAGTGAGTTAGAAGAATCAGTCTCTAAATGCTAAGGAACATGCGGCCTGTCTCCTCCTAGTACGTTCAGTAAGCTCCAAGAAGGGAGGGATTGTACCTTACTCCTAGTATGACTCCGTTACCGAGATGAATGAATGGTCAGCCGTGCTCCTGATTCCCACAGTGACATGTAATGGGTAAGGAAGGCTGCTGGACATCGGAGACGGTGCCATGGGCAGGGCAGGAGATGGGCATACGGACCCTTCCTTGGGAGACAGCACCCCAGAAAGCCCGCAACAGGGCCGAGGTGTGCCTTTGAGATCTGCCTTTCAAAGGGCAGCAAGAGACCCTTAAGGCTGAAGACACAAGAGAAAGCAGGAGCCAGACAGACTGAGCCCGAGGGCACAGGTTCAGTCTGACCAGCCTCTAGGAGAAACTCCCTGGGCTGGGAACAGAGCACAGGGCTCCCAGAGAACATGGCACCTGGCCTCTATGATGCTTGGTGGCCCCAGACAATACTCCTCAGCTCTCTGGGCCTCAGTTTCCCCACCAGCAAAGGGCATATTTAGCATGAGATATCACTACCACACAAACCAGGAAACTTTTCTGTTTTGCTTCAACCATAAGAAATTGCTTTTTTGTAGGTCCAAAATAGTCAGATTTTGGCAGGACCACTTGATCCAATTGCAGGACAATTACTGCAGAATTTGGCCCCTGAAAGGTTTCCCAGGAACTGTCCTGAGCAAAGCAGGACATGCAGTCACCCCTTGAATCCTAACTACATTAACTGCTTCTCCCCCCACTCACTTGCAATGCAAACCCCCCTCCTGCCCCTCTGTCATTAGGATGAGGTATAAAGAGGTATAAAGATTAACTTAATGGCGGGCGAAGAAAATCAGCTTTGTTGGCAAATTGTCTCTGATATTTATTTTGAACATTAAAACGAATCATTCCGACTAAAGAGGGCTGTAGTGCGTGGCCCATTAAAATGCATGCATTATATATAACTCTCTGGCTTCACCTCCAAGTATTATCAGCCTAAAAAGCAAACATGGTTTTTAAAGCCCCTTGTTTACGACATCCTCTGACAGCTGATTAATGGCCATAGTTTCCAGATCTGAAAGCTTAGTAACCCAAGCTAGAAAATTCAATCTTATTCTAATATAGGTGGGGGTGGGGTGAGCGAAGCAAAATAGGAACAGAGCAGAGCTCTTCAAAGGGATGCGAGCTGAAGGTTATCACCGTTGTATCAGCCAGAGTTTCTCGTTGGGCTTTGTATGAGTTTCCTAGGGGGGAGCCATGACAAATCGCCACAGTGCAGTGGCTTAAAACAAACGAAATGTGTTCTCCCACAGTTCTGGCCGCCAGGAGTCCTACACAAGATGTCAGCAGGGCCACACTCCCCCGAAAGGCTCAGGAAGGAGGCTCTTCCTTGCCTCTCCCAGATTCTGGTGGTTCCTGGTGGTTCTTGGCTGGTGACCACATCACTCCAATCTGCCTCTGTCTTCACACAGTTTTCTTCTCTGTGTCTCTGGGTCTTTTCTGTCTCTTAGGAAGACACTTGTCATTGGATTTAAGTCCCAGCCTAATTCAGAATGCTCTCACCTTGAGATACTTACTTTAATGACATCCACAAAGATGCTTACTCCAAATAAGACCACAGTCTGTGGTTCCAGATAGACATATCTTTTGTGGCAGGAATACCATTCAAACCATGACAGGTCTCCTTCCCTTTCTGAGAGGAGACCTTCCATAGGAAGGTCTTGGGACCAAGCCGACTCACAGATCCTACCAGATGCTAGGAAGCCTTCCAATCTGCCCACATTTGTGCATTCTCCCTGCCATCCCCAGGCTCTGGCCTTTCATGGCCTCCTGACTGGTCTCCCTGCAGCCACACCTACTCTCTCTGGTGGGTTCTCCACCAGCAGCCAGACCAGTCCCTCCAAAGAGCCCATCTGATGCGTGGCCCCTCAAAGGCTCGCCAGGGCCAATAGCTCTCCTTCTCATGGCCAAGAGGCCTTGTCCTCTCTGCCTTCTGACCATCCTGCCAGCCGTATGGGGCTCATCCCTTACTGCATAGGCTTCAGCCACTGTCCCACATCCAGCAGAAATGCTGCTCCCCAGAGTCCCTGCCTAGCCACCTCAACTGAATGTCACCTCCTCTGACAGAGTCAGTGTCATTTCCTCCAACAATCACTACCATGACATCCTTTACTCCGCTTTCATAGCATTCATCACACTTGCACCATTCATTAGTGAATTTCCTCGTCTTTGCAATACTTCACTATGAGAATGTTGCCACTCGCCTGCCCAAAACCCTCACGTAGCATTTACAACCACTTTGCTCTCGCACAGCCCACAGTGATGGGTCCCACCTACTCTCCCACCTCCTCTCCTCCCACTCCCTCCCATGATCGCTCACTGGGCTCCAGTCTCAGCAGCCTGCTTCTGATCCTGCAGAATGTAAGCTCCTGACCGCCTAGGGTCTTTGCACACACAGCTTGCTCTACCTGAAATGCTCTTCCACCAGACCTTCCCCATCTGACCCATTTGCACCGAGCTGAACTCAGTTCAAATGGTACCAGCCAAGAGAGGCCCCAACCTCCCTGCCTTTCTATAACAGCCTGCAGACCAATCAATCTTATCCTCCTTCATTGTCTTCATAGCAATTATCACTAGAGTCACCTCAGGCCTGTTTTGCTTTTGTTTTTGTTTTTGTTGTTTGCTTGCTTGCTTGCTTGCTTGCTTGCTTGCTTGCTTTCTGGTTTATTCTCTGTCCTCCCTCTCTGGGAAGTAAGCTTCTGGAGGACAGGAACCTTGATTGTCTCATGACTGCTATATCCCCCAAGACCTAGGATGCTGCTGCTTCACTGCTACTAACATTTGTTGGATGCATGAATGTTTGTTCCAGAACTCAGGACAATTCCCTGGACAAAGCAATCCCTTAACAAATTCACTCTCTGTAGCTTTGTCTGTGTTGTGGGTGGAGAAAGTGCCCTTTCTAAGGTCATCCTGGTTTTAATTCAGAGGCAGCAGTGCCACTTTACACACACAAGTTCATGTGCTGTACACGTGTTCTCTCTCTCTCCCCACCCCTTGGGTGGCCCCTACATTCATTCATTTGTTCATTCATTCGTTCTGCAAATGTGTGCTGAGCACCTGCTGTGAGCCAGGGTCCCTTCCAGTCCCCGGTCCCGTGGAGAGCAGGCTGTGCAGTCTTCACCCTCAGGGCACTGAGCTTCTGGTGGAGACACACCCATCTGTCAATGTTGCTCTTCAACACACTGCCCCAGAGCAGCAGAGCACACTCTCTTCCCACATCTCAGGGTCCACGTTGGCCCAAGGAGGAGCGTGATCTGGCCCATTGACCTGCAAGCTCCAGGGCTGAGGAAGGGCTGGGAAATGATCTTTGAAAGGGCCAGGCCAGACAATGTCCCTGGCTTGTGCCTTCCCCAGTCTCCCTGCTGCTCTCCTACCTTACCCACTGTCCACCTCTGCCAGTGACCTGCTGCCGTGCCCCTGGTCTGCACGGGAGCATGGTCCTGGGCCTTAGAAGCATCTGAGCTCAAACCCCGCGCTGTGTGACCCTGGAAAATCAACTAGACTGGTGAAGACCACGTGTCCTTGTCTGTCAAATGGAGGTGATGTCTACAAAGCACTGCAGTGGGGACAATTGGAATGCGCCTCCTAGAGGTCTGGGTGATCCTCAGCACTGGGGGGTGTTTGTCACGCCTCTGGAATGTCTCCATGCTTCCCCACTGCTAACTCCGGTCCATCCCCAAGGATCAGGCCAAATGCCCTCCTCAAGTCCCCTCTGCCCCTTCCCCAAATCCCTCACATGCCCACCCTCTCTGTCCACACTGCTCAACCCTGTTGGCCGCTCTTGGTTTTCCTCCTGGGCACACATGCTGAGCAATGGCCAGTCCTCCATATCCCCCACAGTGCTGGCCACACAGTAGAGGCTCTGCAGGGATTTCAATTCACTGCTTGTTCGCTGAGTGCCTCTCCCCACTGGGCCTTGTGCCAGGTTATGGGGTTACAGCAGCCATGAGGGCCCCAAGCCAGAGGGTCCCGCAGTCGGGGAAGGACACAGACACACTTGCAAACACCCTCCATGCAGAGGCACAAGCAGAAGAGTGGCAGGTGGAGAATGAGCAGCCTTCCTGGAGGAGCTGGGCCTTAAAGGAGCCACCCTTCTTGAGTGAGTGTAACCATTTGCTTAATATGGTGTTCCTGAGAAAGTTCACAGGGATTTGCTTCCTGCTTGGCCTCTAACATCAGTCTGTAATTTTTAAGTCCTGATTTATGATGACTTCTCTAATTGGCAGTGGCTGGCTTGGGGTTGTTCTGTTCCCAGTTCTTGGTCATATAATTAAAGGTCTGTAAATCAATACACGAGTGGGGTGGAATCAAAGGCTTTCTATTCCAGGGACTCTGATGTAGGGAGGGAGGTTGCTAAATTTGCTTCGAAGGACTAGAATTTTATTGCTTATAAATTTTCCAAGCACTCAAGAGGCAGAACGTTTGTCTTAAAAGTTCTTTCTTATCCAGTATCAAAATATTTGATCCTTACAATGAGATGTCATTATTCTCATTAGTTAGAGAGGAAACTGAGGCCCAGGAAAAAATGCTGGGCCCAAGGTCCCTTGGTGAATCACTGCGGGGCCAGGACTAGAACCCGGGCTCCCGGGGCCCAGAGCAGGATTCTGCCCACAAGCTCTGGGCTGTGTGCTGCCTGAGACCCCTGAGGGTCACAAGCCGGCTGCTGCACACAGAGGACAGGTGCCACGGCCAACGCAGACCATGAATGCAATGGTGGCATGCAGCAGGGCAGGAGCCACTTCATTTGCTCTGAAACGAAAATGAGCCTAAGGTTGAGAGGCTCAAGAAGTTGAGAAACTACCCTCATGAGGGACCAGGGTGCATGACGGTGAATCACACAGTCACGGCTATGTTCTTAGCTGTACTTTTAATTCTCATGTAATTTTACACGAAGTTTTATGTAACACTAACAAACATACCCGATAAGGTAATACAATGAAGATACTGATCAGATTCAATAAATTATGAAAAGTAATGGTTCAAATAAGCGTGTGGTGTCTCTACTCCCCTCCCTGGGTTCTTGAGAGAGGTTGCCCTGACTGTGGGCACGCATCTTAAGCAGCCCGCCTCCTTCCCCCTCTAGAGATGGGCTTTCTCCTTCCCAGTGAAAAGGGGAGGGCATTCCTTCCACCCTCTGAAGGCCAGGGAGGAAGGCAAGGTGGTGCCAAGAGGTGAGAGCCGAGCCCCCAGCAAGGCTGAAGAACTGATGACCACAGCACTGCTGGAAACAGCCATTTAGCTTCATTCCTGTGGATGTAGGACTGCTGTCAGCAGAGCCACCAGCCTCCATGGGCCCCTATAGGGAGACTACCAGGCTGCGCTTTTAGCAGGTCACCCCCCGCCCCCCATGGTGTCCTCTGTGGCAAGAACAGCGACTGACCACTTTTGCTATCTGCTTCTATGTAGCTACTAAAGCTGCAGTGCTAACAGTCACCTTGTGGCATCTGTCTGGGAGCTCAAAGGGTGAGGGCATTTGCACCACCCCCTGCTGATTCCTGCAGGCCCCAAGGTGCACATTATGAGGACATGTCACAGTGCTGGCCAAAGGCAGTGCCCCTCCACTTGTAGGGCCTGGCACTCCATCTCTCCACCTGCTGGAGAATGCCAGCAGCCAGGTCCTCAGGTGGCATGGAATCCAACTGCCCGGCTGATACTCCACATTCTACCTTTCTCCAATACCTGGCTTCCAGCAATCTTGACTCTACTGTTCCCCTTGATCTAAAATCTTATTCTCCTCCTCCTTCTATACATAGCCAAGCCTTCTGTCAAACCCCAACCCAGAGTTCTCCTCTACCAGGAAGCCTTCCGTGATCGCTTCAGCCCCTGCGCCATTCATTCTCTTTATAAACTGTTATAAGTTTCCTATTTCTCCCACTCACTTCACAGTTATGACATGTTTCTTGGTCTCATTCAAGGATGAACATTTTGGCTTCTCTGGGCCACATTGGAAGAAGAATTCTCTTGGGCCATACATAATGTTTTAAGCAAATTTATGAATTTGTGTTGGGCCGCATTCAAAGCCACCCTGGGTGGCATGCAGCCTGTGGCCTACAGGTTAGACAAGCTTGCTCTAATTTCATTAGTTATTTCCTGTAGGCTCACTGTGTGTTTACCTGAGCTATGAGCCCCTAGGGAGCAGGGGCTCTGTTTTATTAGTCAGTCCCCAGCAGGTAGCACGTTGCCTATATCAAAGTGGTTCTCAATACATATTTGCTGTTTGCCTCTCATTGGGCAGTCATGCTTTGACAATTTAGACTCAAGGGAGAAAGACTGTCTGAATTAGTGCCACAACTGAATTCTGGGATGTCTAAAAAGAAATGCAGGTTATTCCTTTAGTGTATGACATGTGGTAACATATGAATGCAGCCTCATATCAAGCCTCTATCTAGAATTTAGAATTCCCTTCCTGTTCTTCCACCAGGAGAACTCCTGATCCATTGTCAATGCCCAGCTTAGACATTACCCCATTTGGGAAGCCCTCCCTGATTCTTCTATGTATACTCATCACCTTCCGATAAACCGAGGCTTGAATTCTGGTATGGGTTGAATTGTGTTCCCCAAATAGATGTTGAAATCTTAGCCTCCAGGACCTTTAAATGTGACTTTATTTGGAAATATGGTTTGCATATGTTCAAGTTAAGATGAGGTCACTGGGGAAGGCCTTAATCCCAGGAAACTAGTGTCCTTAGAAAAAGGAAAAATGTGGACACAGAAGCAGATACACACAGAGAGATGACAGTGTAAAGACAAGGGAGAATGCCATCTATAAGCCAAAGGATGCCTGAGGCCACCAGGATCTGGGGGAGAGGCCTGGAGCAGGTTCCCTCTCGTGGCCCCCAGATGAGCCAACCCTGCCAACAACAAAGTGGATTTTCGCACGGTTTTGGAGACTAGCCTTGATCTTCGCCTTCCAGCCTCCAGACTGAGACAGGAAGTTTCTGTTCAAGCCGCTCAGTTTGTGGTACTTTGTTACCGCAGCCTAGCAAACTACTACAAATTCTGACTATGCCTCTTCCTAGCAGGTTGACCTTAAGCAAGCTACTTAAGCCTCAGTCTCTGCCTCTTTAAGTGGGCACAACAAATCTACATCATACTCCTTTCTCTTTCACTATATCATCACTTATCCAACCTACATTCCCAGAGTCCCTTGCAGGTAGGTTGGCCAGGTAGCTGAGTTCTGGCCAGTGGAATGACTGTGGGTGGAAGTGATGAGCTCCAGCTGGCCCATTAAATGTTCACGCAGTCTTCCACACAAGCCCTCACTTCCCCATCTGCCAGTACAGAATGGTGAGGCCCTAGGATGTGACAGAGCTACAAGACAGAAAAACTAAGGGTCCCTGATTGACTGTAAGGAGGTCCTACTGGTAGAATACTGCACTGAACTATGACAGGAAACACTGAGATTGTTCACAGATACAGTTACCATCCCCTGACTAACAGAAATACTAGTCTCATAGTATTCCCACGAGGCATAGAAATACTAGGGCAAGCAATTAATAACAAATTTTAATACCATTGCTACTCTTTCTAACTGCCACACCACCTGACACAGAGCCTGACATAGGAAGGGCACACACACACACATGCCCGCTGAATTGTCAGTCAAAGAGCACTGGCATCAAGAGTCTTTGGTTCTAGCTCTGCACCTTAACGCAAAGTCTTACCCCTCTGGGCCTCAGTGCTCTTGCTTCTACAATGAAAGCATTAAGCAAGATTAAAAACCGCACATACACTCCATCTCCTTTTGCCCTTGTGAAGACTCCACCTCAAAATCCTTCTCAACACAGTCCCAGCTAAGCCTCTCCCAGGCGATCTGAGGTGGACTTCCAGAGGACACACATTAGCCATCTCTGACCACTTGTGGTGCAATTTTAGAACTGACCTGCTTTCATATCTATTCTGAGGACAAGGACTTCAGTCCCCAAAATCAAGCTTGGAGGAGGAATCACATTTAGCCTTTTCTATAAATCATTTTAATTTCAAATTCTGGTGCCCTGATTCTGCAATGCAGGCCGGACATGGAACCTCAGTTGTGCATGGCCAGGAGCTCTTGTTCCCAGGCAGAAATCATGCAAAAATCCCTGTGCCTTACACAGGTGTGGGTTTGAGGAACACCTTCAGGCCTCAGCAGCTCTACACGTGGCACACATAACCTCTGTCCACGGCCTCAGTCCTTGCAGGGGTCCCACACTCTGTCCCACAATGGGGTTGGAAACCTGAGAGGAGGCTGAAAACCACCCAGCCACTCCCACTGGGGTTTTGTAGAGAGAGGCAGGACGCCCTCCCCCCGCCACTCTTGCAAAACTGGCAGCCACTGTCCCCTGTGGTCTGGGGACATCCCTGGGGAGCCAGATGCTCCTTCCATTCTTTTCCTGTTTGCCATGGGACTGTCCTGTCCTCTTCCTCCCTCCTACCACTCTGAGTATCACTGTCTCAAGGTGGCGTCTGAAAGGAAACCGAGAGAGAATAGTCTTCCAGACAATTCCTCTTTCCTCCTGGGTACAGCTACCCCTGGGGGCAGAAAGCTGGGATTTGGGAAGGATAAAATATATAAATAAATAAATAAATAAATAAATATATATATATATATATATATATATATATATATATATATATATGGATTAGAAAATTCTGCAGCTTCTTCCTGAGAAATTCCATTTTCAAAAGCCACTGGGGTTGTCAGGTGTCAGCATGGGTGCTATAGAAACCCGGCCCTGAGTCCCCTCCATGGAGCCGACCCTCACAGGCCAGGTTGGCTTTCCCCCAGATTGTTCGGGCAGTGTCTGCTCAGGGCTTTAACGTCCCCCCAAAATGCCCATGAGCGGCAGAACCAAACGCAGTTTGTGACTATGTTTTGTGCTACAAGCCTTGGTGTCACATCACACGAGGTGTCCCACTCAGGTGGCCTGTGAATCATGGCTCATTTTGTAATGAATGCCAATGTCTGTAAACAATGTACCTCTTTTACAAATGTCACTCTCACTCCCATTCAGATATGCTCTCCTGAGAGAAAGTAAAAGACCTAGTGGCATTTTACCGCCACTACCAAGAAGTTCCCCAGCACCCTGTGAGACAGGCCTGCCGGTGCTGAAGTCTCCAGGGTCCAGGCAGGTTCAGAATGTGCCCAGGGCTGGAGGGCATGCAGCTATCAAAGCGGGGACCACTTCATCCCAGCCATGGGCTATTTGCTGGAGAGAATCCCTACTTTCCTAGAGAATGCAAAAATCCCGCATTTTTAACATGCCATTTTTTGACTTTTAAATTGTTGGTAGCTAGTTCAGAGGTTTTAAAACACTGTGATCCAAACAAAATCCAATTGGGGTTGGGTTTGACCCATGAATCTGCCAGGACCTAGAAAGCACACGGTGGAGGTGAACCTCCCAGCCCTGGCATGAGCACTGGGTTGGTGTTTTGGGTGCTACGTATGTGTGCACGGTATGTGTGGAATATTGGGAGGCTTAGGTGAGAACAGGTGAGAGTGGGGAGTGGGGAGTTCTTTAAGGTGCTGAGTAAATGTCACCACCTCCTTGAAGCCACCCTGCAACCCCACACCCCCTACCACACCCATACCTCACCCTCAGGCAAACCCCCCTCAATATTTTGCATTCCTATTAATCATTAGTCCTATTCACTGTTAGTGTGTCTAAGTATTACACAGAGATGTAAGGGTTAGTATATTGTATCGTCTTACTCACTGAGGACAGCAAGAATGAATGAATGAATGAATGAATGAATGAATGACTTCTAAGCTGAGTATCTACTAAAGGCGAGAGTCCTGCTTGCCTCTCTGCACACCTGATCCCGGTTGCAGGGGGCTCTGTCAGGTCCAGATTCGGGGTGGCAGCACACTCCCCCAGAGCCGGGGGCACTTGCCCAGGACAACACGGCTGACATGGTGAGGCAGGTAGGGCGGGACTGGCTGTGTTAGTCACTTCCCAGCCCACTGCATGGAACGACCCTGTGGGAGTCCAGGGTGAACTCTCCTGTAACTCAGCTGCATCGCACTTGACAGCACACCACCAGCCCTCCCCCTGCATGAGCCCCAGCAGCCCAAAGGAGCAGGCGTGACAAAGGCTGCCGCCCCTCCTTACTGTCCTATGTGGCTGTACTGGGGCAGCGATGCAGGAACCCACTGTCAGACGAGTGGTAGTGCTCATGTCCCCTCACCTCTGCCCAGCCCTGCTGGCTACTGCTCTGGGGTCACCCTTAAGTAAGTGACTTAAGAGCTCTGTGCCTCAGCTGTCTTATCTGCAAACCGGGGGTAACTCACAGCCTGCGTCGCAGTGCTGATGTGATGATGACATGTTACAGGACATGCACAGTGCTCAGCCTAGGCCTGGCACAGGGGATGTGCCCCATAAATGGCACTGTTAGGGTCTCACTGCTCTAACTCTCTGTACATCGTTCCATTTGATCCAGAAAGGTGGTGAAGCATCACTAGCTCATCTTAGAGAAATTTCAACTGCGTCCCAGAAGCCCCGGGAGCAGTGGCACTTCATCTTGATTCCTCTGACCGAATGTTGGCAGTCTCCCTGTGTTGAACGTTCCCGCTCTTCTGTTCCCCCTAACACTGTGGGCACCCTGGCTCATGTGGCCTCTGTGTGCTCCCAGTGTGTTGGTCATTCTTGCCTCACCCCCAGCTCTGCATCTGTCCCCACATTCACATCTGCTTCCACGCACTCTCCACATTTCCCATCATAGAGCAGACGTGCAGGAGCACCCCATGAAGATTCATGGATGAGCAGGGGACCCTGACTCTACTCACAGGACACTAGTCATTGACTTCCTGACTCAGGAGGCCTGCAGTGGAACTGAGGGATTGGCAATTCCAGCAAGTTCCCTGGGGAGGCTGACATGGCTGGTCTCGGTTAGAGCTAGTGGGATAGGTGAGCCTAAAGCTGCCCAGTAATCAGACAAAGATGCAAATGCAAGTTGGGTGACTATGAAGAAAAACAAGTGGCTGAAACAGAGTAACAGGAAGAGCACATACTGCTCATAGGCTGGTCAGTGAGGGTGACAGAGAAGAAGGAACCATGCCAAGAGGAGGCAAAGCATTTTGGGCAGAGGGAACAGTATCTGCAAGGGCCTGAGGTTGGAAGAGCTTGGGTCTTCAATGGACTAAGAGAAGGTCGGTGGCCTGAATGCGGTAAATAAGGAGGAGAGTTGGGCAGCTGCAGTGAGAAGGTAGCTGAGCTCATACATGGATGTCTGGCTGAACCCTTCCCAGCCTCCCTTGCAGGTGACTAAGTTCTGGAAAGTGGGTGAAAGTGATATGTACCACTGTCGGTTTGGCACATTAAGAACATTCTGGGTTCTTTCTCAGACAGATAAGAAGAGTGCCCTGGGGAAGCCGGGATGGTTCAGTGGGTTAAGCGCTCACTTTGCAGCGCCGGGGACCAGGGATCGAATCCCGGCCCCGGCCTGTGCGGACCCATATGCTGAACTGGGGAGTGCCCCCAGTTCAGTTCTCACCGGGGCGAGACCCTGGCCTAGTTCCTGCCCTGTGCAGCCCTGTGCCCACCTGTGGAATGAAATTATGTGGAAAAACCAATGATGTGCAACTATGGAGACTGTTCTGGGCCCTCACCCTTCTCTCTGTCTCTGTCTCTGTATCTCTCTTTGTCAAAAACAATAAAAACAAATCTTTAAAGAAGAGTGCCCTGTGAGATGAGCAATGGCCTCTCTGTTACAGCTGCTGCACTCACCATCACTAATGTGGGCCCATGTCAACTCGCCCAGCCTCGAGTCCTGGCTGCTAAAGGCTGTGCAGGGAGAGGACTCCTGGATCCAGCTCTGTCCTGCCTGACTGCCCAAACCCTCTGGTGAGCCACACCGTCTCTCTGGGGCCAGGCTTCACACAGTGGCTCCAGGACCTCTTAGAGCAGCGCCCCTCACACCTCAGAAGGTGGGCGGAGCGTCAGAATGCCCTGGAGGTTACAACAGAGATGGCTGAGCCCCACCCTCAGAGCTTCTGATTGGTCAAGTCTGGGGCCAGACCCAAGGACCTTCATTTCTAACAAGTTCCCAGGTGATGCTGCCACAGCTGGTCTTGGGACACTGTGAGAACCACTGCCTCAGGTCGTTCTAGTCCTGAAGCGACATAACTCAGCGTGTAATACCCTCTGTGCAGAGCAGGGGTGTCCAACCTTTTGGCTTCCTGGGCCACACTGGACGAATAATTGTCTTGGGTCACACATAAAATACACTAACACCACCACTAGCTGATGAGCTACAAAAAATCGCAAAAATCTCACAATGTTTTAAGAAACTTTACAAATTTGTGTTGGGCCGCATTCCAAGCCATCCTGGGCAGCTTGCAGCCCGCGGGCATGGATTGGACAAGCTTGGTTTAGAGGCTGCCTCAGAGGTCAGAAAAATTCATCCAGAGCTGAGATGGAAAAGGCTTGGCTGAGGGATGGGTGTGTCCCAAAACCCCACTGGACAAAGACCACCATTCTGAGAGTCAGAAGTCCTAAGTTCCAGTCTTGGCTCTGCACACCAGGACCAGGTGACTCACTTTTGCCGGAGCGGAACATTGTAGAATATTTAGCAGCAGCCCTGGCCTCTACCCACTGGATATTGGTGGCATCTCCTCAGTTTTAGCAATCATATATGTCTCCAGCCATTGTCACATGTTCCCTGGGGAGCAAAGTTGCCCTGACTGAGACCCCTCGCCCTGGAGTAGCAGTTCCCGGCTTTGGCTGCACAGTGACATCACCTGCCGCTTGGCCTCCTCCGTGACACTGACTTAATTGGTCAAGGGTCCAACCTGGGTGTAGTGATTTGTAAAAGCTCCTCAAGGGATTCTGTGGGCAGCCAGGGCGGAGAACCATTGTCTGACTCTTACTGGGACGCCAGCTGTTTTCGGGTGGGAGAGAAGGCAGAAACGGGGGGCCTCATGGCATACTGCACTGGAGAAGGGGGTGAAGTCCGCCAGCCAGGTGATGATACAACAGGCCGGATCAAACGTCCCCGTTAGAGCCCGGACAGGGACAGTGCCAACCTGCTCCAGGCAGTTGGCCTACATGAGAGCATAAATACTCTTAGATGTATGTGGGACTGGGCTCCACCTCAGTTAGTCCAGGACCCAGATGACTCAGAATTAACCCAACAGGACAAGTGTTCTGGTTAAAGTAACGGGCTTGGCCCTACAAAGCCATTTCTTCACCTGTGAAACACGGACTTCATTTAGGTCACACCTCAGGGCCTTTCTGGCCTGTCCCTCTGAGGCTCTCAATAAGTGAAGGCACTTTGACAAGTCATCAGAAAGGAGTCCAGTGTGGCCCATTCTCCAGCTGCCAGAAGCCCTCCCCACTTGGTCGCTAACAGGATCACCAGCTGGTGACATGGCAATCTAGGTGACACTGGTATGGAAGACACTGTCCCTAGCTGAAGCAAGCTCTAGGAAGAAGCGATCCTAATGCACCCTTCCCAAAGAGAAAATGTGCCGGCCTCAACACACCCAGGGTGACGGCAGCCTGTGCTTGGTCACCTCTCCTCCTGCCCAAACCTCTATCCTGTGCAGCGTATCATTTTTCCTTCACATAAAAGCTCTCTCTGTTAGTCAGGACTGCATTGTCTTTACTTGGCTCAGAGAGGGTAAGTGACTTGCCATGGGCTACCCAGCAAAGTGGATGCAGAATTCAGACAAGAAGCGGGTCCTCCTGCCTCCCAGGTCAGCACCATCGCAATTCAGCCAGCGGGGTTGGAGCGCCTGCTCTGTGCCAAGGCCCACAGCAGCCGGGCCGGCTCAGAAGCTCAGGAGGCTGTTTATGCAAGCTGACAGCTCTGCTCCGCCAAAGGCGCCGGCTTCCAGCTCTGCCTCTAATAATAGCTCTGCTGCGGAATCCCTCCCGTCTTGGTGGGAGTGGAATATTTAGACATATCAAAGATGCTTTCCCCTTCTTTCATCGAGCCAGCAGTGATATGAAAGGAGTACAATGAAAAGACGGGTCTTTATGACAAGCTTCAGAGAGCAGCCAATTCCCTGACATCCTTCAAGACTCCAATTGACTCCATGCTTCTCTGATGGGAGTCAGGGTGGTTACATAATAATAACACCTTCCATTTCTATGTGCTATTGTGGGGCTTTCACATGCATTAGCTTATTGAGCCCACAAAGCCTCCGGGAGGTGGGCAGGGCAGGGGTCCTTCTCCCTGGTATACAAATGAGAAAATTGCAGTGCAGAGAGGTTAAATGACTTGCGTAAGGTCACACAGTAAGTTAGTCACTAGTCGCAGTCCTCTGGCAAGCAGGGAGACTGGAAAGCACTGAATTCTAAATGGCCTTCCCCAAAACAGCCTGTGCTGGTAGGTGGGCCTCACCTATCTCCCCACCTCTCTCCCTCTTGTTCCCTCCCTACCCTGAGCTCCAGCTAAAGGCCCCATCTCCAAACACAGTCACACTGGGGTTAGGAGACAGTCTAGTCTGCGCCCCACCCCCCACCAACTCTCACACCCTCGCTGCTTCCTCCCTCCCACCTGCATGACTAGCTCCTCCTGATCTTCCCGCACCTGCCTCCAGCACCACCGCCTCCTCCGTGAAGCCTCACCTGATGCGCACCTGGCTGGGCCAGGTGCTCCTTCCCTGTGCATACCTCCATGCTGCCCTGTGTCACAGCATGACCATCAGCAACCTTAGCGCCTGCCTCACCAAACTGAGCCCCACTGTACCAGTCAGCACAGGCTGGTATTACAAAGGACCACCTACTGAGTGGCTTAAACCACAGAAATTTAGTTTCTCAGTTCTGGTGGCTAGAAGTCCAAGATCAAGGTGCAGTCAGGGTGGCTTCTGGTGAGAGACCGCTTTCTGACTGGTAGGTGGCCCCCTTCTCGTGTCTCACGCAGCCTCTCCTCTGTGCTCTCAGATTTCTGGTGTCTCCTTTATTACAGACACTGGTCCTATTAGATTAGGGCCCCACAGTCATTTAAGCTTAACTACCCTCTTAAAGGCCCCATCACCAAATACAGTCACATTGGGGAGTAGGGCTTCAACATCTGAATTGAGGAGGGATACAATTCAGTCCACAACACCCCTCAAGGACAAGAGTCCAGCCAAGGCCTGGCCCCCAGTAGGGCTGGATGAATGACCCATAGAAGCATCCCTTTTCACAAGTCCCTGACACGTCACCCAGCATCTGCTTGGCACCCCAAAAGTGGGGAGCTCACCCTTCCATTGTTGGCAACTCTATCATGACTCTGGTAAAGCACAGAAAGAATAGGTAAGGAGATTACAGGTTAGACATTGTAACATCTGCCCACAGAGCCCAGATCTTCCTACTGATGTCATGAAAAAGCCCGTCCCTTTGAAAACATCATCCTTCCTGTGAGTCTTGCCTCTTCTAGGCTCCTCAGCCCTAGGTCACCCAACTGCCCAGCAAGTGTCTACCCCGACCTGCAGCCCCTCCCCAGCCCTGAGAAGCCTCTTCTTCCTCACCACCGGGGGAAACTGCAGACCCTCTGGGTCATGAAGGCTAGAACAAGGCCGGCCCTTGGAGGTGACCTGGCCCCTCATCCAGCGACAGCCTGGTGCAAATGGTCAGTGCAGATGCTGCTTCCTTCAGGAAGTGACATCAATTTCTTCCTCAGAGTTCCCAGCACACCAGCACTCCCCGGTCACATGCAGCACATCTCCCATCCTACTGTGCTTCTCCCAGTTACCTCCCCCACCGCTAGAGTAAAGTGACCAGATTTTAACATTGGTAAAGCGGGACACCATTGACCAGGGGGGAGGGGGTTCTTGATGAAAAATGTGGTCTATCTCCCGCCGTTCCCTAGCTTGTCGTGCATTCTTTCCAAAACTCGGGACTTTTTTAAAACACCGCAGGACACGGGACAAATTGATAAAAAGCGGGACGTCTGGTCACCCTACGCTAGAGTCCTCTGAGGGCAGAATCTGTGTCATGTTCATCTCTGTGCCTCTAGCACCCAGCCGCATTGGGAGGACTTCACCCAAGGTCCCAGGAACCACAGTTCCCACTGCAGGGGGCTGCCCCTAGGCAGGGGTGGCGAACCTTTTGGTGATTGAGTGCCAAAGTTTATGAAATAAGAGTATACTCGCTCGACTCGCGTGCCAACCCATCGAGTGAGATAGAGGTATCGATTATTTTTATGTCTATAAGAGCATAAACAATAATTTTTAAAATGGTATTCACAGCTCCGCGTGCCAAAATAATTGTTCCGCCTGCCAGTTTGGGCACATGTGCCACAGGTTCGCCACCCCCACCCTAGGGAGTTCACACAGACGACCTGAACTCCCTGCCCAGCCTCCCAAGTACGGCCACGCACGGGGCCTTACCACTTACCCGCTGCTGAATTTTAACAAACACTCCAAGAGATAATGGTTAATTTCACAGAGCCATGAGTGGAGGCTGTTAAAATGTTAATATTATTTAAATTGTTTTACATTTTCGACAGTTTGAGCCACAAATATAAATGTTTTCCGTGCTTTCCACAGAGCTGAGCTCACAAAAATGATTGATGAGGCACTGAATATGGAATTTCCCACTTTAAATGAAGAAACACAACGTGAAGGCAATGAGAAAAATACGATCTACCATATGCAGTCCCCCACGAGCTCTGGAGGCCAAACTCCTCAGCATGGAGCCTGGACCAGGTGGTCTGCTTCCTAGTGGCAGCATGGTCCTGGGCAACTCACTTCCCTTCCCTGAGCCCAATGTCCTCATCTGGGGATGGGGGTGATAATGCCTACCAGTAAGGCTTTCCCCAGATTCCGCAGCGGGCTTGCACTGAGGGGCTCTGGGTGTCTCTTCAGCACTGTGTCACCTAAGTTCACAGCACCCATGAGAGGGTGCTATTCTACACTTATTTTACACAACACACCCACAGTCACACCCAGAACTGGGGGTGCTGTCTGACATTAAAGCCAGTGCTCTAATCACCACAGGAAGTAAGATCAAAAGTGCCGGGCTCGCAATCGTGATAACTCATGACTGGTGGCGGGCCACCCTCCTCCACCCCCCACAGCCCACCTCCCTCATGTCCACACCCGACGTTCCAAACCTTACTCCCTTGGCTTCCACTTCACCTGGTGGGTGAAATCTCAGTTCTGCCACTTCTAACTTTGGCTAAGTCCAAAGGAGAGAGACGAACCAAGGGTGTCAGCAGGCTGGGGTAGGGCCGGCGTGGGGAACTGCCCTGCCATGTTCCCCGTGGATCCAGGCCTCACAGCCTCCTGACTGCGGGGCCCAGCCCACCCGCCAGCCCACTTCCAGGTCTCAGAGAGAGGCCTGGCCTGGGCCCCCTGCTCAGTCCCCAGAGGAAACCCTACCTTCTCTTCTGGACTCCTCATGGAGCTCAGTGCCACCGGTGCATTATCTCTTGTCTCTACAAGTTTCCCACATGGAGTTACTATTAGCTGTCTATTTGTGCTGTCTGTGAACAAAGTGAGGCTTGGAGAGGCTAAGCCCAAGGACACACAGTTTGTGGACAGTAGGGTCTGGTTCTAAAGCCAGGTGTTCAAACTCCAAAACACCACACTGCTTCCTCCTGCTGGGATGCCTGCTGGGCCTGAGCTCCGAGCCCTGCCACACCTTCTTAGCCTCATCTGTCATCGTTCGTTGAGTCCCCGTGTCTGTCATTCATCATGCGGGGCCTGCTCTGAAATGGGCCCTGTGTTCCACTCTGGGGAAAGAGCCGTGAGGGGAACATGCTCACTGCCTCCTAGACCTGACAGGGTGACAGCAGGGAAGAACTGGGGCAGCGTGGTTTGCGCCACGGTGGAGGGAAGCACATGAAAGCGCCCCATAGCCCAGCCTGGTGTATCAGGGAGGGCCCCCTGGGAGAAAGTCCATCCAGGCTGGGGTCTGAGTGGGCGGGAATAATGAGGTGCAAGGCGGTGGTGCTCCAGCTAAGAGCCAAGCAGGCGCAGAGACCCCACATGAGCATGAGGCCACCAGGCAGGATGCAGACAGGAGGGGCCTAGAGGTGAGCAGCCCTGTGACTCAGGCCAGGTACAGCGTGTGGACTCTATCCGAAGTGAAGAGGTGAGGCTGGCTTTTAAGCAGAGGAGCGAGTGAGCAGACATGAGCAGAACACTCCTGGCTACAGTGGGGAGAAGAAACTGGACACTGGAAAGGTAGGCCAGAGAGCAGCAGGAGGCTGGGCAGCCCTTCATGAGCTGGCCATGACATGGGAAGGGGGCCGTGTTATGGATTTAAGGACAGGTAGAGGGGAGAGCGGGGAGACAAGCGACTGGTTGAATGGGGGACCAATGGGGAGGTAGGACCAGGAGGAGCCCAGTTCTGTCTGGAGTCACAGGGTGGCAGGAGGGACAGGATCCTGCTACCTGTGGACAGGTGTGCTGGTGCCCATCCTGTGCTGGGGTCTTCAGCCCTCCACTGGCCCATCCTCAGCAGGCACTGACCACCAACGTCACTGCGACCCTCTGGCTCCACCTTTCTATCCTGTCCTCCCCACCCCATCCCAGAGCCCTGGACTCACACGAGGGGCTCAGTTGGCTCTAGACCTTCCATGGGCAAGTGACCAAACCTTGAACGTCTGTCAAGTGGCAGTAATACTATACCGTTGGTGGTGATGGGGTTCAATGAGATGAAATGCGTAGGGAGCTTAGGTCTGCCCAGAACACACTGAGCATTTCGTACATGGAGTTCTTGGTTATCATGATTCAGCCAACCCTGAAGCGCCTTCTCAGGTCCCTGACTAGGGGAAGGGGGCGGCCCACAGGCACACGGCCATAGTCAGGGGGTGTCCCCTCTCCTGGCCTCTGCTTCCCAGGCAGCAGCAAATGCAGGCTGAACCCTCTGTCTGAGAGCAGGTCAGGAAGGCAGGCGGAGGGGGGTGGCTGTGATGGATGGCTCTCAGCAGCTCCGTGATGCGTCAAATGTTTAATGGAAGTCAGCCCAGTGAGCCAGTCCTTCCCGCGCCCCAGGCATGGGTTTGGGGCCCTCCACTCCCGCCTTGCTCCTGTTCCCTGCTGTTCTGAGAGCGCTGACGGCACCTAGGTGTTTTGCTGAGAAGGGAGGGAATACCAATGAAGCCGAGACTGACTGCCTTTTCGGTCTCTGACAAGGACATGGTCCTTCAGGAAAAGGGAACTGGGCCAATCACCCTCACAGACAAGAAGGCAAAAAGCAATGAGTGCCAGCCGCCCCAGCTCACCTCTTCCTGGCTGTGTGGCCTCGGCAAGATTGGAAATCACTCCAGGCCCCAGCTTCTTTTTCTCAAAAATGGGGACGATAATAATATTTTCTACTTTGTAGGGCTGTCATAGATAAAATGTAGAAGCATATGCAAAGAGGTAGACCGGTACTTGGGACACAGCAGGTGCTCACTGAGAGCTGGCTTTAATAGCGGAGGAAAGAAACAGAATGAGGCACTCGGGGTTGCTGTCCTGCCCTAGTGCTGACAGGCTGTGTGACCCCAAGTAAGTCCCCTGCCCTCTCTGGTCCTGGGTTTCCTAATGCTGGACTGAGGATTTTGGCCTCTATGCTACCCCAGGGCTCCTCTCTGCACACAGTCAGGGCCGCATCTGCCTGCGACCAACAGGGGCTCATATACCAGGGCTCAGGGTGGCTTTCCCAGAGAGCCTTCTGCATTCTGGTTCCCTCGAAGCCAAATTCATCCTCTGATGAGCAATGATGTCCAGATAGGGGAAAGCAACAAGAAGGGGGAGGGGGTGCTGGGTGCCATCACCTCCCACCTCTCTGTCCTCCTCCCCCCTCCGCAGGCCCTCCCCTCGGCTCCCTCCCTGCAGGATGGCTTCCTTGACCCTCCCTCTCCTCCCATTCTTACCTGGAGCCTCTCCTCTACTCCCCTTGTCCTCCTGCCCTCCAATCCTCCCCACCCCTCAAGCCCAGTTCAAATCACACTAACTCCAGACAGACTTTCAGCTCAAACTGACACTCCCATCCCGGCCCCCTCACAGGACAGCCTGTCAACATTGTATATTTGAGGGTGAGGGAGAGGGGTTGTGATAAAAGTGGGGCAGAATTGGGCAGAACAAGATAAGGCACGGAGGTGTGGAGCTATTAACCAGAAATGCCATGCCAGAACCGGAGCAGTGGGTCGTGTCCAGCAAGCCCATCGTGGTGACTGGGCACTCCATCACGACAGCTTACCTGTGTGGGCCACCTGCCAGGCACTATCTGAGGCAGCCTGTACCCATTTTGTAGATAAGGACAACAGAGGCACTGGGTAAATCGCACATGCATTAAAAAATAAATTAATGGCAGAACCAGGATTCCCACTGAGACCATTAACCCCAGGGCCCTGCACTTAACCATAGTCCCAGGCTTCCAGGCCTCTGCAGACAGGCCTGCAGCCAGAATCCACAGGGTGATACGGCTGGGGGCTCAGAAACCCAGCTGGTCCTGGAGGCAGCGCCATGAGCTAGTCTAGGGAAGTCTCAGTCTCATCTCACCCTCCTCCTTGCTGGGCCCCTCTCATTAGGGAAATTTTACTGCTAGGACTTAGCCACTCAGTCTGTGGCAATAACTGCAGTGAACTTAGTAGGCACTCAGAAAATCTACTGTTACTTTTAGAACATTGTGTTTCCAAAGGTAATGTTTACAAAAGTGTCACAGGCCAGGTCTGAGCTGCCAGTAAGCCCCCTTGGGTACGGTGGTCACCACCATGCCCGTCCCCCACCCTCCAGACCACAACAACCTGACAGCACAGCCCGGCTGTGAGGCGGGGTTCTGAGAACCTCCCTTGTGTGGAACACCAACGTGTTGGGTATGGGTTCACCCCTTGAGCTGCTAAACGCCTGGACTTCTAGCAGCCAACTTGAATTCTCTTTCCTTCCTCTCCAGCACCTCTCCCTGCCCAGTAAACAGCCCTAAGCTGGCCGTCCTGATAACCTGGGGGCTCAGGGACTTCCTTCAAGTGCCTTGTAAATGGAAGCGTCTCAGACCGACAGCTCTCGGTGTTCAATGAGATTATATTTCTTATTTAAATAGCTGATTGGAGGATTGGTTTCAAAGTAAGATGCTGTATGCCCATGGCCTCCCCTGGGCTCCTGGGGAGAAGCAATATTGTGTGGCATTGTGCAGCGGCAGGAGCCTCTCCTTGGAGCCCCCGCTCCCATTCAAATGCCTCCAGGATGCAGGGAGCTGGCTGGTGGGGGATAAAGGCCGCCTCCCCACCTGGTTTGGGGAGCGGGAGATTATGCCTTTCATTGGAGAACGCCTTCTCCAGGGCTCCCCACCACGCTCTGCACCAGTTGTCGGCCCTCTCAAAGTGAAGGGAAGATAAAAGGCAATGTGTTTGCTTCATCCCACCTCCGGGGAAAGCTCAAATCAGTCTTTTGTCAGCGGAGGATCAGCGCCACCATTTTAGGGAGGCTTGTTGTTCAGCGTGCTCTGCTGGAAGGTTTCGGGCCAGCTCGTCCCCATTTGCTGTGGTTTCCACGGCCCCCGTGCTGGACCCCTGCAGGCTGAGGTGCGCTTTCTTATTCCCTCACCCACACCCAGCCCTGAGACGGGTGGCATCATCTTGGTAGCAGAAGACCTTTGGGAAGGGTGAGAGTTGCACACGACCCAATTCTGCCGGAACCGTGCCGTGCAAATCCTACAAGAGCCTGAGCTCTTGCTTAGAGCAAATTTGTACTTAATTGTGTGTCAAAATAACATATTAGTAACAGCAGCGTCTGGACTCTGTGCAATTCCTCTCCTTTCAAGCCTTTGTCTGCCCGGGGCCGGAGGGGCTTGTCAGGGCACCTTTGAGACAGGTTGGTGGCCCCATCAAAGGCAGCCCCAGATTCTTAGTGACTGGCCCAGAGCCCTGGACAAGATAAAAGGCCAATGGTGGCCTTGCAGGATGCCCAGCTCTGTCCGCAGGGCTGGGTGGGGCTTTGTTGCTGGCGGCTGCAGCACAGGGGCAGGCGGTTTGGTATGCCAGGCACATCCAGTGCCTCGTGCATCCAGGGACTGCAATCAGGTAGCTGATGGGGATGCAAGTCACATCGCCTGGACCATTGCCGCAGTGAACTGATTCATGCTGCTACTCTGAGGCGGGGAGAAGGGACATCGGAGCCCAGAGACAAACCAGCCTGGCTTTATTATACAACTGCCATTTTCAAGCTGGAATATTCCAGGCTGTCCTTCTCCCTCTCTTAGCGCTGAGCCTGTGTCCTGGCTACCTACCTGCAAAGACAGTGTTCATTCTGGCTCCTGGCTCTGGCTGCACAATGGCATTATGCGATGCATAAAGAGTACCCGGGCAACCGAGACAGGCATGGCTTAATTCGCTCAGTGCCCAGTGGCTTTTGAACGCCTCTGCATTCAGCTTTTATCCCGAGCAGCCCTGGGCCTCCCCTACCCTTTATTTCCCATCCCTCCCCGTCACAAGCTTCCCTCGGTTGCTACACAGGCTGCAATGGAGCTGATGGCCATGAAATGAGGGATGCAAAGGAAAGGGAGACAAGAGCGCATGCTCTCTAACAGGGAAAGCCTCCTGGCTGTGGGCAAGGAGACCTGGGTTTTCCTCTCAGTTTGCTGATCAACTCACTGGATGGCCTCAGCAAGTCCCTTCCTAGCTCTGAGTTCCAGGTCTGCGTCTGCAAATACCAGACAAGAACAGAATCCCAGAGGGCTTTTCTGAGTCTGACCTTCTATGATGTGCATGCACACAACATTGCTCTGGCCTCATTCACTGCTAGTGAAGAATCCTCCAGTGTATCAGAGATATTTTTCTTGACTGTGACCTATAATCAAGCCATAGGTCAGGACAGTAAATGAGGGAAGCCAGCCAGGTAATACCCACTAGTGCCCACTAGGGCAGCAGCCACTCAGCTCCAACTCCCGTTGCCTTGTAGGAATAAGAAACCCAGTCTTCTGAGGTCACCAATTGTTTTTAAGATTTATTTTATTATTTTTGACAGAGAGAGAGACAGAGAGAAAAGAGAGGCCCAGAGCGGTCTCCATAGTTGTACGTCATCAGTTGTTTCTCTTCTTTTTTTTTTTTTTTTTTGACACAGTTTTATTCCACACAGGTGGACAGAGGACCGTGCAGGGCAGGAACCAGGTGGGGGGCCTCTTGCATGGGAGGCACACCCCCACAAGCTGGGGGCCGAACCAGGGGCCTCCCACATGGGGAGCTGGCCTGGCAAGAACCAATCTGGTTCTCAGTTTAGCATATGGGTCCACATGGGCTGGAGCCGGGATTCCATCCACAGACCACAGGGCTGCAAAGCAAACACTTAATTCTCTGAGCCATCCCAACATCCCACCAATTTAAAAAAAAACAAAGACAAAAAACAGATATGTGAAATTTTATACAAAATCTCACAATTTTAAAAAAAAATTTCTTTTAAACATGGGAAGTCAAACAAAACCTATCAGGGCCTTGATGTGTTCATTAGGCTTCCAAATGATAAAGTCAGAAACCAATAGGGCTACTGGGCATCTCAGCTTCAAGGGCACCTGGAGATGTATAGTGGTTGTTACAGGACTGCACAAATTACACTGGGCAAGGCACCCCTTTTTTTTTTGAAAAAAAGAGAAAAGAGGGACGCTGAGATAGCTCAACAGGTTGAGTGCTTACCTTGCAACCGTGAGGTCCGGGGATCAAGTCCTAGCCCCAGCCCATGCAGACCCACATGCTGAACTGGGGCAGGCCTCCCAAGTGAAAGGCCCCCAGTTCCATTCTTGCCCTGCATGGCCACACACCCACCTGTGTGGAATGAAACTATGCCAAAACTAATGATGTACAGCTAGGGAGACGGCTCTGGGCCCTCCCCCTTCTCTCTGTCTCTCACTCAAACAATAAAAAATAAATCTTAAAAAAAAGGAGGGGGATGCTGGGATGGCCCAATGTGTTAAGCACTCATCTTGTAGCCCCGGGGCCCAAGGATCGAATCCTGGCCCCATCCCGTGCCCCCCAGTTCAGTTCTCACCAGGACAAGCTTCTTATGTGGGAGGTCCTCGGCCAGTTCCTGCCCTGCACAGCCCCACGCCCACCTGTGGAGTGAAACTATATAGAAAACTAATGCTGTCAACTATGGAGACTGCTCTGGGCTCTCCCCCTTCTCTTTGTTTCTCTATCTCTCTCTCTCTCTCTGTCAAAAACAATAAAAATAAATCTTTAGAAAAGAGAGCGAGAGAGAAGAGAAAAGGAGAGGGGGTGGGTGGGAAGAGGGGCAGGGGCGAAATCAAAACTAGGCCCAATCCCTTCAGGTACCCTGCTGTCTAACATTTGGGCTAACTAAATGGTCCCCCTTTCATAATGAGGGACAGACTCCCATGGAGCCTGCTGGATCTCGTCTCTCCTCAGCACCCCTGCCACCCAACTAAGTAAGGCCAGAAGATACAAAGAGATGCCAAACAGTCCTCCCCATGTGACTGAGGAAATGGTTCTACCACCTGAGTTCCCACCTGCCCATCAGACACTGTGTCTCTGCGCTTCAGAGGCTCAGCCTCAGACAACCCCTCCCAGCAGAGGGCACCTCCAGGCAGCGTCACATTCAGATCCAAGGACTTGGAAGGGACTGCAGAAAGCATCAAGCAGACCTCTGCCTGTGAAATCCCAATTTATAAAAATATATCCTACAGAAGAGATGCCACATCTTAATAACTTACCTGGAGGTGTCAGAAGTTACAAGTTCATATTATTTCAACAAGTACCGAACAACTAGGATTCGCCAGAAGTGAGGAGAAATATTCGGTTACAAGCAGCTCCTTCAGAGAAGAGACGAACTCACGCACACATTCAGTTGGGTAACAACCAGGGAGCAGGCAATCTGGGCTACACACAACCGTCGCTGTTGACAAAGGGGTCACTATACTGCAGCAGCGGACGGGCTGTCAGAAGCAGCTTCACCAGGCACAACAGGAATATTGGACGCATGAGGCTTACTCCCCGCTCAGCACTGTCATCCAAAACCAAAAAGCCTCTGTAGGAGGTGGAGCAGATTGCATGGCAGGTGAGAAGAGAAAGGGGTGATATCTGACCTGTTCTCTAGACACACAAGTGGAGGTGGAGGAAGCAGGCCCCTCCCCACATGGTGGGGGTGCCTCAGAGAGAGCAAAGATGGGGAGAGTACAGAAACTGGAGGCTCTTGGATGGGCTGTTGGGTGAGTGGCCCCAAACCCCGGGGTCCTTCAGGCTGGCTGGAGCAGGGGGACCATAGGAGAGAGTTGGAATAAAGGTGGGAGAGGTCAATTCAGGCTCAACCATGACAAGCTCTAGGTTCTATTCTGTAAGCAATGGGAGCTATTGAATGTTCACTGAGAGAGGAATCCCATTATAACTGGGATTCACAATGAGCTTGCGCTGCTTCCTACATGGTGAGCAGTCTGGGAGCTACGAGGGTGTCCAGCAGACAGAAACAGCATGGCAGCCCGAACCAGGGCCGTGGTGAGGAGATAGAGAAAAGGAGCAGGTGCAGAGAAAGAATGCAAATGGGTGGACGGCCGCTGAGGTTGACCAAAGACGACTGCAGAGTCAGGAAGGGTGACGGTGCCGCCCTCAGGTAGAGGAGAAAGAATGGGTTTGGGAGAGAAGATGGTTTTAGACCCAAGCTCTGGATGAACAATCACCCGACGATCAATGAGCAACCTCGGGGCTTGGCTGTGTGGGTTGGAAGGCCCTGGAAGAGCTTACATGGGTGAAGGGGTTGCTGGGCAGCATAATTCCCAGGGGAGGCGCCATGAAGAAGTCACCAGCCCACCAACACTCCCCAAGTTCCTGCCCATGGGGCCTGGGGCTAGGCTCTGAATTTCCGTTTCTAGGGGCTTATGAGGCCCTGAGCTCCAACTGGGGGCCATAAATATTTGCCTGGTTCTGAGCCCCGACTGGAGGCTCAGCGACAGCTCCTCCACACGTGGTAATCGACACATCTTTCATGGAGGGCTTAAGGAGGGGAGACTGTCTCAAGTGATGGCACTTCACACTCAGCACTTGACATTTCTGAGGCACTCCACAGGCATTAGCTAATTAATCCTTGAGTCTGTTTAGCCCCCAAAAGAACTCCCAGAGGCTCCACTTGTACCCCATGTGTGAGGAGTTCCACACCCTCCTGAGGCTCAGAATACCAAGAGCCGGGGGACAGCCTTGCAGGTAGCCACCTGCCCACTCCCTCATTGGCAGGTAACTCAACTGGCTGCCAGGCAGCCAGCCAGGGAGCCCGAGGGATGGATGAGCTTTCTCCTTGTGTCGGGTGTTTCCTGGGGAAGAGATAGGAAGACGAAGAGGGAGATAGGGGACCAATAGCTGCTCAGTTCTGACTGGTACTGCTCACTGTGCACTTAATTCCTCACGGGATGTTTTTGGTGTCTTCTCATTTAACCTTCAGCATGATCCTGTGATACAGATACTTGTCTTAAGTTGGATTCCCCCAGGAGGAGTCCCTGAGACAAGGATTCAAGTGCAAGCAGTTTATTGGGGATGGGATTTCAGGACGCTCGGGTTGGGGAGAGGGAAAGAGAGACAAAGAAGGGACAGAAGCCAATCAATGGTGTGTTGTGGAGACTGTTACTGTGGGCAGCACAGCTCCACCCACTGGGCATCTGGAGATTTACAGAGCGCATCTCAGCCGTCCCACTGAGGGGTCTGGGAGCTGGTTGGAGAGGGGAGGATCCTCAACATCCATCAGTCACCACTTAAGTGTTGTTCCAGCGGCATTAACTCTCCACTATATCTGGCCTCTGGCACATGTGTGCCCAGATCAACCCAAAAGCCCTTAGACAAATGTTCCCAGATGCTGGCATCAGACGTCACCAGGGTGGAGTGCCCAGAAATGGTCAGTACCGAGAGGTACAGACAAAGCACCAGCAACAGCCAATACAAGCCCCCTATTTCTATCTTCATAGATGAGGACCCCAAGGCTCAGACAGGGGACCCACTCAGCCAAGATAAATAAGTTAAAAGGTATGAGGCCTAAAATTGAACCAAGTCAGTTTGCCTTCAGAGTGTTAGTTCTCCCCACTATGCATCACTGTCTTCCAAGTCTAGCTTTCCTGTTCTCTCTTCTTTCTCCTCACCCTTGAAACATAAAACAAGGGACAGGTCTATCTGCTAAAGGTGTCCCCTCTCCTGGAGCCAGTCTCTATGACACCTGACTCTTTTGAGCAGGTTCCCCTGAGCTAAAAGCTTGATGACAGATCTGCATACTGACAAAATCAGGAACCCAGCAGGACGTCCCTTCCTGGACAGCATGCATTCTTCCTTCAGCGAGTCCCGGCTTCTCCTTGGCCCTTTCGGGCATTTGATAACTTTGTGAAACCCAAGTCTGCAGGGTCTCAAAGGGCTGTAAACTTCCCATCCCGATGCCACAGTTTCCTGCTGCTGGGTTTGTGCCGTTTTCGCTTGCATAGGCCAGTGGTGAGCATTTGTCGCTGTTTGAAGAACTGAATTTGGCAGGAGAGATTTCTGTGCATTTGGGGGATTAATTTGCCATGCACCTTCCCCAGCAGAAATGCTAAGGACAGCAGCCAAGTATAGAGGGGGCAGGCAGCCGGCTATCGTGAGCCAACCCATCTTCTGTAGGTGGTTCCCTCTACCCATGAGAAGACACGCAGTATGTCTCTGCTTTCATAGCCCAGAAGCACTGACCCCAGTTAGCACTGACCCATCAGAGTCCAGCCCAGGAGGAAAGCTGGGGGTTAAGGAGGTGGTAGGGGGGCCAGACAGAAAGGGGAAGAGAACAGGGACCAGGCATGTCCCCTAGGGTGGGACACATACTTAGCCCAGCTACCAGAAATAGACAATTCACAGGTAAGCAGGAATGGCAGTGAATGAGCATCAGGTAGGGCCAGGTACTAGTAATGGGCAAGAGAATGACCAAAAATCTCAGAAGGTCTCAGTTATCTGGCAGGCAGACCATCAGGCATGAGAGTTGTTCCCTCAAAGGTGTGCTGGAGACGGCTTACACTGTTCTCAAAGGCAACCGTGAAAATTTCAGCAACTTTACAAGTACTTAAACACAGCCACTACTCAAAATCAAATTATATAAACTCACAATTAAATTATGTTAAGTACAAAGGTTAAAAGTACTCAAAACTTGTGATTTCCTAATTATCTTATTACCTCTTACTATGATCTGTATTGTTAAGTTTATTGACATCTGTTGAATCTGTGTGAGGCAAGTTGTCATAGTGGCTACTGTGTAGTCTTGAAATTATCCATGTTGCTAGTATTTACACCACAAAATTGGCAAACTCTAAAGATTTGAGCTTCTTTCTTTTTCCTGGAAGGCAAATGTTTACTAGTATTTACCAGCACACTACTGGTAATCACCACCCTCTAGCCACCACGTTCTTCCAGCCTGGCACCAGACTAGGCACTTCATGTTTATTACATCCTGAATGTGGGCAGCACATACCTATATGGCAGGCCAGTTGTTGAAATACTGAATTATTTTCATTGTGCTCGGTAAATAGCTGCTGTCCTACTCCGCCTGTGTGTCTTCTTCCTTTCACCACTCAACCCTTCCCCCAGTGCCACCAAAGGTTAGTTAGTGCTGGAGGCTGCTCTAGTGCTAATTGATGCCCAGTGTTCATAAAATACAGATTGTTAATATTCTTCCCACAACCTCTGTTTATAATTATCCTACAAATTAGGCATTATTATTATCCCCATTTTAGGGGATGAGGAAATTGAGGCTCTGAGGGAAGAAAACCCAACTCATACCCAGAGTCACACAGCTGGTAAAAAGCAGAGCTGGGATGAAGCCGAAGCCCAGCCGGTGTTCACAGCCATGGGACCACATACTTCTCATCGGCACGGAGGCCTGGAGGCCAGAGGCAGGGTCCCGGCTTCCAGCCCTGGGAGATGAAGAGAGTGAAATGAGGTTTCCACTCAGGTTAGCTGGGTAGGGCCCTGGCTCAGGGAAGCAAGGGAGGGACCCACTTAGTAACACAGTGGAACTTGTCTCACGAACACAGCAAATTCTAGTTTCTAGGGTCAGACAGAACAACAGACAGGGCCCAGTAGCCAGGATGTCCTAGTAGCAAGAGCACTGAGATCCAGCCTGGATCTCCTGAGGTCTCAAGAGAAGATAGGCGCATGAGGACAGGGAAGTCACGAGGCCTCACAGCTGAGCTACTAGGCACTAAGGGGGCTGGAGCAATGCTGGGGAGGACCACTCCTCCATCCTTTCCCCCTCCTCCTCTCTCCCCTCCCATCTCCTCTCCTCCTTCCTCTCTTTTATACCCATCTGAGTCCTTGAAGTATGAAGTATAAAATACCAAGTTTGCCCTCAGGAGGCTTAAAATCTGAGCTAAGGAGAAGCTGCACATGCATAGGAATATAAATGCTACATATCCAATTAGTACAACACAAGTGAGGTCACAAAGCAGTGGTCATGCCTGAGAGGCAACAGGAAAGCTTTCAAAAGCTCTCCTGTGTTAGACATGCCACCTATTGGACAACACGAAGGTTTTCCTATTACTGTAATACAGTTCTCAGAAGTAATGCGTGCCATTATAAGACTGAATCACTAAGTTAGCAGCTTTCTGGAAGAAAAATACTGTCACATAAAGCATATGCAACAATTGTAAGAGCCATCCTGATTTCAGAAGCATGCGTTGTAAGATAGAAAAATATACTTTTCGCTGCAGTAGATGCATATGCTGAGACCATTCTCAGCAATCAGACTGTGGACATCCCAGAACATGTGGACCTCACTCTGAAGAAATGCACAGTTACTGGGAAGGGCCCCAGAGGCATCCTGTGGAGGGACTTCAATCACATGAACGTAGGACTCAGTCTCCTTGGAAAGAAAAAGACGAGGTTGAGGGTTGACAAATGGTGGGGAAACAGAAACTGGCTCCTGTCCGCACTCTCTGTAGTCATGTTCAGAACATGATCAAGGGTGCTCCACTGGGCTTCCATTACAAGATGAGGTCTGTGTGTGCTCACTTCCCCCATCAACGTCATTATTCAGGAGAATGGCTCTCTTGTTGAAATCCAAAATTTCTTGGGTGAAAAATACATCTGCTGGGTTCGGATAAGGTCAAGTATTGTTTGGTCAGTATCTCAGGCCCAGAAAGATGAGTTAATTCTTGAAGGAAATAATATTGAACTTGTGTCAGATTCAGCTACTTTGATTCAACAAGCCACAACAGTTAAAAACAAGGATAATCAGAAAAAAAATTGGATGCTATCTGTTTCTGAAAAGGAACAGTTCAGCAGGCTGAGGAATAAGATCCAAGTTGTCCAGATACAGAAACGTCAAGTTGTCAGATGATTCCTCAGACTTATTTATGATATTTAAGAGATGTAATAAAAGCCACATATTGATTTGGGGGGTGAAAAAAGATAGAAAAATATATCCTCATGTCCAAGGTCACTAGAACAAAGACTATAGCAAAGAGCCAGTTCCCTCAAAGTTCCCTCTGAATTCATCACACAGATATACCATTGTTTGTTTATTCATTCTCTTGCTGATGGACAATTGGGTTCTTACAAATATGAACACCTGTGTACACGTCTTTTCATGGACATGCATATGTGTTATTTTTGGTAACTAGCTAGCTATAGACAGACTAGATTACATAGTAGGTACATGATAAACTTTATAAGAAACTGTCAAACTATTTTCCAAAATGTTGCAGCATGTTACTTGCCACCAGCGCTGTGTAAGTTCCAGGTCTTCTACATCCCACCAGAACTTGGTGTGGTCAGTTTTTTAATTGTAGCCATGCTAATAGGATGTGTAGTACAATCTTATTGGGGTTTTAATTTGCATTTCCCTAAGGACTAATATTGTTGAGCATCTTATCATGTACTTATTATCCATTTGCATACCTTCTTTAGTGAAATGTCTATTTAAACCTTTTGGCTACTTTTAATTTGTTTGTCTATGGAAAGCTTTTTACACAAGAACTGTCCCAAAAAAGTCCAGCCATTGTCAATATAATGAGAATGATTACATGGCTGGATACTTTCTAGACAGCCCTCATATAATATGGATACAAGTTCTTCATCAGATATATGATTTGTACGTATTTCTCAGCCTGTGGCTTGCCTTTTTAATTCTCTTGACAGTATCATTTAAAGAGCACAGTTTGGAGAAGCTGGAATGGCTCAGCGGGTTAAGCACTCACTTTGCAGCTCTGGGGACCAAGGATTGAATCTCAGTCCTGGCCTGTGAGAACCCATACGCTGAACTGAGGTGTGCTTCTCATGAGGGAGGCCGCCAGCCCGGTTCCCACCCTGCACATCCTCTTCTTCCCACCAGTGTGGAAGGAAACCATGTCAAAAACTGATGATGTACAACTATGGAGAGTGCTCTGGGCCCTCCCCCTTCTCTCTGTCTCTCTCTGTCTCTGTCAAAAACAATAAAATAAATCTTTTTTTAAATAGCACAAGTTTTTAATGTTGATAAAGTTCAATTTATTATTTTTTTTATGGATTATGCTTTTGGTGTCATATTTAAGAACTCTATCTAAACTGAAGGTCACAAAGATTTTCTTTTATTTTCTTCTAGAAGTTTTATAGTTTTAGTTTTTACAGTTATGCTTATATCTATTTTGAGCTAGTTTTTGTATGTAGTGCAAGTTACGGATCAAAGTTGATTTTTTGCATATGAGTACCCAATTGTTGCACACCATTTGTTAAAGAGACTGTCCTTTCTCCACTGAATCGTCTTTCCACCTTTGTCGGTTGTCCATATCTGCATGGGTCTATTTCTGCATTCTCAAGTCCATTCCATTGATCTACTTGTCTGTCTTGATGCCCATACCACACTGTCTTGATTACTATAGCTTAATAATAAGCCTTAAATTAACACCAGGCAGTTGAGTCCTCTAACTTTGTTCATTTTCAAAATTGTTTTGGTTATTTTCAGTCCTTTTCATCTCCATATGAACTGTAGAATTAGCTTGCCAATTTCTACAATTCTGATGTTGTTATCCATCCCTTCTTTCTACTTGGATTATTTAATAAGAAAACAAATAGAGAAAATCTGAGCTGGAGTTGGTACCACAACTCTGAACAAAGCAAGCACACAAGAAGCCAGAACTGAACTGAAGGAATGCTGATCTCTCCAAATCCAAAGTGGAATGAGGGTGGTTTTATGCTTCAAAGAAAGCATCCTCAGGTCCAGGGTGACAGACATGAGGTCTCAGCAAACCCGCCTGCTAGGAGCATTGCCTCTCGTTCCTCCATTAGAGCACATTTTCTTCTCTGGTCTTTCCTGGCAATTGGTTATGGTTCTGCCCCAGAGGAATTCCCAGGCAATATATGTATGTATCTTCTATACATCTGGGTAACCACAGGGTCAAGAACAGAAACTGTCAGCCTTCTGTGGATGCCAGCGGTAGGGCAGAGATAGCAGGAAAAGGAAATGGGCATGCACACTAAGAAACCCAATGAGTAATGATTGCTGGGCATTGCTTTAGTAGCTTTTAAGGTTGTTTGGGCTGGGGGGTTAAGTAATAACAGCTCCCACACAGAACATGGCAGGCTCAGAGCTAAGCTTGATCTGTATTAATTTTCTCAGTCGGTCTTTAAAAGCATCCAGTAAGGGTGGTATCCAGGTGACTGGAGGCCTATAGAGGTTGAATTACTTGCCCAAGTCATGGCTAGCAAGTGGCAGAGCCAGAACCAGAATCCAGATCTGTCTGATTCCAAAGCCCACACTCTATCTAGACTGACCCCCCAGGATGATTCTGTCTTTACGGACAGGAAATGGAAAGGCCCCATAAATGTGTGCAGTCAGATTATTAACATGATTTCCTGAGCTACTACTAAGAGCCAGGATTGTACCCAGCACCACCTGACATAGCCATACAGCACACAGGGAGATGACATTCCTACAGCTAACTTGGGGAGTCTCACAAGAGAAGGGTGGTGGGAGGGGCTTTGGTGATGGATTTGAAAACAGAAAGGAAAAACCTGGGTGTTCTGGCACCAAGTAGCCAGAGAGGGTGTCGCTTTGGGCAAGTGGGAGTCACTGTCATCAGGTTCTTCCCAGGTGGCAGCTATGTGGCCACCAACACCTCTAGGGTTACATTTCCCCTCCTTATAAACCCTCTTAAAGAGAGTTCTAGTAAAACCCCTAGTTATTGTCCCAAGTGGACCCACTGTAGAACCCATCCATTAGACTTCATTGGGCGAGGCCTGAATTTCACATCCCTCCTGAGCCTAGCATGTTCTGTGTGGGAGCTGTTATTATTTAATGCTCCACCCCAAACAGTCTTAAAAGCTACTAAAGCAATGCCCAGCAATTATTACTTCATTGAGAAAGGACATCCAAGGCAGACCCGCCCAGTCTGCAAGGCATTGACTGATAACATTGGGTTTGCTTTGCTGGACTTCCCTTCCGGTACTGACCTTTACAAACTCAGAGACATGCTTCCAACTGCTGGTCTCTCCCTCTTCATCCTCTTCCAAACAGAATCTCAAGGTCTGGCACCTGCAGTCTGCACAAGGCATTGGCTTTTTTCTGATTTAATCCAGTGACCCTGTTTCAGATTTATACACTCTTGTCTTTCATACACAGACACTGTACATTGTGCCCTGGAATCTGGGCCTGCAATTTGGTATGAACCATTAGGGACAAGGGCATTTGGAAGTATAAAGGTACCAAAGCACGTAGGCTGTGTGGTCACTGTGCCCACTGTCCTGCTCCCAGCAGCAGGTGGACAAGGCCAGGAGGAGGCAGCACTGTACCCTCTCTCCAGGTGCCCTGGCAGAATCGATGACTTTTCCCAGGTACCAACAGGCTAGAGTAAGGTCACCAGACGTCCCACTTTTGGCAGGACAGTCCCGATTTTTAACAATTTGTCCCATGTCCCGTGGCATTTTCAAAAAGTCCTGATTTTTGGAAAGAATGCATGACAAGCTAGGGATAGGCGGGAGATAGACCAAATTTTTAATCAAGAACCCCCTCCCCCCCGGTCAATGGTGTCCCGCTTTACCAATGTTAAAATCTGGTCACCTTAGGCTAGAGGGGGCTTCTCCAAAAGCAGTAATTGGCTCCAGTTAACTGGCCGATTGAACACAGGGCAGCTGCGACAAAGTCAACTATCAGGACACCCAGGAGAAGTGACCAGGCCCTGAACTCCTGGGTCTTCCATGGCCCACCACTGCCCAGCCTCTGGGCCAAAGGAACCCCAAACAGGGTAAGGCAGACCCTCCCAGGCAGAAACAAGAGTGTGGGTGTTTCACATGCAGCAGCCGCCGCCACTGCAGCAGAAAAGGCAAGTGCAAAGGTACTTGGACGAGGAGTTGGAAGCACGGCTGTTCCCGCAGTAAACGGCTTCATGAATACCCGTCGGGACCTGTCCATATGGACAGCAGAAGGGCGCTCCTGCTGTTCTTTTGCTAATAAAAACTGTTGTGATTACATTCCCAGTCCTCTCGGAGCGGAGCCTCCGTGCGACCGCAGCCTGGTGTGCAGAGAATGTATCCTCCAGGCTGAGAGGCAGCAGCCCACCCTGCCACGTATTTGCAGGGGTGTGAAGACCGGTACCCACCGGATGCGGAAGGAGGGTCCTCAGGGGAATCCGGGGCTGATCAGGTGAGTGTCTGTGACTGCGGAGTCTCACACACACCCAGCACAGACACAGGGAAATCTTAATTAAGGAAACAACCTACCATAAGTGGTTCCAGTTACTGGCACTTCCCAGTTAATTAGAGGTTAACCTGCAATTGCTTTTCTAGTTCAACCTCCTTGTTGAATTGCATTAGTCTAATTTCACCCCACCTTCATGCCTGAGCTCCTGCTATTGTCTCAGGATTGGCCTCCCCCGCTTATTCTGTCTATCAAAATTCTACCTGTCCTTCCAGCCTGCATCGATTCAATGCTGCCTCCTCCTCTGTGAGGCTTTCTCATCCTCACATCAGGTGGGGAAATCTCCCGAGCCCTCTGGGGGCTCCTCTCCCAAAGCATTTGCCACTGTCTCTTTTGTCTCCTCTCCCCTAGGAAGCTCCAGGCTCTGGTAGGTCCTTACCAGGACCCTGACTCAGAAGCCCCAAGTGTCAGTAGCGTAGGGTCTGGTCTGGCATACAGTAGGGGTACAATAACTGTTCGTTAAACCAATGAATTAAGGTAACCTAAAGGTGTAGTAGCCTGGGATCAATCAATACTTGAGAATACTTAAAATTTTAGTTTTAAAAAACAATTTTTGATTTTCTTCATTACTTTTACTCTCATAAAAGGATTAAATGTTTTTAAGCTCAATTAATTGGGTGTATGTTGATCCACAATATACCCTATGGAAATCCAGTTTCTTGCCTTGCAGTAAGCACACACACACCCACAAGGTATACCAGAGTACACATGTGCACATGCAAACATACATGGCGGCACTATTTTTTTTATCTCCAACATACAAAAATTCTAGTTTACAAAACATGTTGAAGAAAAAGTTGTTATTCACCTTCTTAAAGAGTTCTTGTTTTATTTACAGATCATCCCAGCGACTTTCAGAGCAAGCTCTCCCCATCACGTCTGATTGTTCACGGACATCAAGTGCTTGACTACAGTGTTGAGAAGCTTTCACTGGCTGTGGCTCCTTGAACTTCACTTGCAGACAATGAAAATGATGATGAAGCACCTCTAAAGAACTGAGTAAAGCTGAAGGGCAAATAAAACTCTCCTTGTGGGAGAAGTCAGGACGGCTCAGCGGGTTGAGTGCTTGCTTTGCAGCCCCAGGGACCGAGGATCGAATCCCGGCCCCGGCCAGTGTGGACCCATATGCTGAACTGGGGTGTGCTTCCCATGTGAGAGGCCACCAGTTCAGTTCCTGCCCTGTGCAGCCCCTGTCCACCTGTGTAGAACGAAACCATATTGAAAACTGATGATGCACAACTATGGAGACTGCTCCAGGCCCTCCCCCTTCTCTCTGTCTCTCTCTCTCTCTCTCTCTTTCAAAAACAATAAAATAAATCTTTAAAAAAAAAAAAAACACCTCATGGTTTATAAAACTCTCTTTGTGAAAACATGTCCATTTACACACGACTTGTTAAAGTAAAGGTGGTAAGGTATGGCTATGCCACTAAACCAGTGACTTTAAGCTTATTACTTAACCTCTCTGGCCCTCCATTTCCCCATCTATGGGGTGAGTTCAGGATGGTTGGTAAGGAAACTGAGGTCTAGTGTAGGAATTGATTCCTAGAACGTAATATAAACTTGTATAAAATATTTGTCTGGTTCTATGAAACATCAGTGTCTTTTCACATCATTACAACCAAATTTCAGTCATCCCAAGTGTTCATTTTGCTATAGAAACAGCCCCAGAATCTTCATGGCTCAACACAAAGGTAAAGTGCTTGCTTACAGAGCCAACTTGCATCTGAGGAGGGTTCTGCTCCACTCGCCACTCAGGGGCCCTGGTCTACAGTGTCCCCCCATCCTACCCCCATCCCAAAGCTTCACCACCTAAAACTCTTGGCTTCCTCCATCACTGTAACGGGGAAGAAACAGCTGTAGGGTTGTTCACCGGCATTCCCATGCTTCATCTTGGAAGTGACCCCCTTGCTTCGCTTCATAGCCCATTAGGCAAAGTAGTCCCATTGTTCTGGGGTAGCAGATGAACAATCTATGATGTGATCACCACTGCCTCTGCCACATCCTAGGACGCATCCCACTCCCACGACCTCATCTACAGAGTCACTTCCTCATCTACTTTGAGTAAAGCCAGACTCTCCTCTATAAAACTAGCCTCCTAACAAAGGCTAACAGGACAGGGGTGTCTCTCAACCACAGGCTCAGTGTGACCAGCTCTTGACATGAGGCCAGTGAAGCCCTCCCCTGTGGCAAACAGAGCCTAGTTGGTGCTACTTCAAAACTAAGTCAACTCAGCCACCCCAGGCTCCACTGACAGGTTTAACCCCCAGCTGCACACTCACCTGGGCATTCTCTACTTCTAGGCCAACCACGTCATCAGCTACAAAGGGCTGCCCCAGCCAGAGTCCTGCCTCCAGCCCCTGCTATCCCTGCCAGCTGGTGATCTCTGCCCACTCTGGGTACCTGTGCCTCCCAGCACACACTGTCTACCCTCTCCTCAGATGGCAACCTCCCAGGGCAGCGCCTCCTCACAGGCCCCCCACCTCAGACCCCCTCCCTCTTGTCTAATCTCCAGTCCTCAGCCTACTGTCCTGGTAGGACCATGAATGGCTGGAGGGAGGGGCACATTCAGAGCCCATCAGTCCCTTGGGGGAACTTTTGAAATATGGTTTTATTCCTCCTACTTCCCTGGTCCATCTGGAGGCCATATTCTTCAAGTTCACAGTAAAGAGAGACTGAGGGAAATGCCCAACTCTCCGTCAACAAAGCAGAGAAGTTCCCCCTTCTAAAGCCAGAGGACAGCTTTGACCATGAGACAAGGAAATGGTGGGTAGCGCCCCCCTTTTCTGATGTCCCCAGGTGAGACATATCAACTCTAAATGGATAAGAATGAGTGAATGAATAAAAGAATGTCATGACAGGTGCTTAATGAGTATCCATTTAGTCTTTGGGGTGTCACCTGATGTGACATGTCATCAGATCCTAGCCCCTGCCAAGAGAATTGGGCGAGATTGCTGAGTGAAGAACAAGACTCTTCTCCACCATTTTTTAGCATTCATTATGCGCCAGGGCGTGCAACACATGTGGTCTTTAATTGCATTATCTCTTTCAGTCCTATAATATAACACCTCATGACTTCGGCTATTCCTACATTATGGTTATTTCTGTGATTACTATTCCTGTGATTATTTCCACATTACAGACTAAGCAAACAGAGTCCTAGAGTTGGTTATGAGAACAGCCTTGGTCACCCAGGCAGCAAATGGCAGAGCCAAACTATGTGTTCCAGGATCTGTCTGATCTCAAATACTGCTCAGGCTCTGGGGAGGAATTCGATTCAGTCAAAACTTCTTGAGCGCCTACTATGTGCTCATGTAGTTTACACTAGGTGATATGAGGAATGTGAGAATGATGAGTCATGATTCCTGCCCTAAAGGCACTTACGATTCAGCAGAGGAATGTGAAATGCCCATGAGTTCACATTCATCTGGAGGAATCAGAGCAGGCTTCCCAGACAAGGTGGCATTTCAGCCAACTGCAGAGCCTCAAAGGAGAAGTAGGATTTGTACAGGCAGATAATGGGGCAGGATAAACCAAGAACCACAAGACTACAAAATTAGTACGACAGGGGAAGCCAGGATGGCTCAGTGGGTTAAGCGCTCGCTTTGCAGCCCCAGAAACCAAGGATTGAATGAATCCCAGCTCCAGCCCAGGCAGACCCATATGCTGAACTGGGGTGTGCCCCCAGTTCTGTTCTTGCCGGGGCCTATGCAGGAGGCTCCCAGCCCAGTTCCTGCCCTACCTAGCCCTGTGCCCGCCTGTGGAGTGAAACTATATGGAAAACTAGTGCTGTCAACTATGGAGACTGCTCTGGGCCCTCGCACCTCTTTGTCTCTGTCTCTGTAACTCTCTCTCTCTCTCTCTCTCTCTCTCTCTCTCTCTCTCTGTCAAAAGCAATAAAAATAAATCTTTTAAAAAAATTAGTACAACTGCAACAATTTAACAGAAAGAACCCTAATCCTGGAATCCCACAGCTGGAGGTCATGCTAATTCACACAATAACTTCAGGGAAGTCCCTGCATTCTTGGGGACTCAGTTTCCTTATCGAACATGGGGATAGTGACAATGATGTCATGCCCCAGACCTGTCTGCAGGATGCAATAGGTGACAGTTGTCAAAGCAAATGGGAAACGGTGAACAAAAGTGGATCATTGTGGTTGCTATGGCTACACAAAGGGTATGCGGGAGAGTCACACTCCCAGCCGTGAGCTTTATGATGAGGCAGAAACTACTATTGCTCCGAGGAAGGTTGACTGTGCCCCTCCTGCCACCATCACCTCAGGGAGCTCATGACAAGTTGGTTGAGTTAGCAGAGCCTGCTGCTCCTGGAGGACCCGCAGGTAACAAACACAGCTTAGGCAAAGTGGCGTGTGCCCTTCCAATGCCACGATGACCAAACACATTGGTGCAGGAGGGACAGCGGGACACAGCTGTGCCTCCTAAACACAGCCTGACCCCAGTTTCCCACAGAATCGGGAGCCTGAGCCACATCTTCCAGAAATGACTCTAAAAATAAAGCTGTAAATGGGCCCAGCACTCCCCTAGGCTGCTAGAAACCTACAGACGGGAGGTGTGCACCTGAGGGTTTGTAGGACAAGGCCGAAACGAGGCAGTAGACCATGGGCTGACTTCATGGTCCCGGGGACCATGAGGACACTTGGAACTCAGTGGTCCCTAAAGAGCACACTGAATGAGTCACTGTCACTGACTTCAGTAAGATGAGGAAGCATCTGGATTTGGCTAAGTGTTGGAACACATGCAGCATTCTCACTTCACAGGTGAAGAAACTGACGCTGCTCAGAAAAGGGACATGACTTGGCCAAGGTCACACTGATAGTAAACAGTAGAGTTGTAATATCATTGCATCTTTCAAGACCAGACACACTGATTTATAGACCCCATTGCCTGTCTGCACCCTCTGTCCCCTCTCTCTTCACTGGCTCCATCAATTGAACTTGGCCCCTCCTTCACCTCCTCCTCCCATGCCCCACTGGAGCCCTACGGCATCCCAGTCTTCCCCAAGAGATGTGGACTATCACCTCCATGAGGGAAGAGATCACATCTATTTTATGCTGTCCTATCCCCTCTGCCTCTAGAACAATGCCAGGATGGAGAAGGTACTCAATATTTGTTGAATAAACAACTCCTTTCCTTTCTCTCCTATCCCATTTCCAGCCCATTAAAATTCCCATAGGCTCTACCCTGAAAACACATCCAGAACATTTATTAGAATAGCTAAAATTAAATAGCCTAACCTTACCAAGTGTTGATGAGGATATAGGGAATTAAAACTCTCACACATTGCTAATGGGAAGGTAAAAATGATACAATCACTTTGGAAAACAGTTTGGCAGTTTCTCAGAAAGTTAACTAACTATATACCTAGCACATGATCCAGTCAGTCCACAGATAGCTTTTACCGAAAAGAAGAAAGAGAGAGAGAGAGAGAGAGAGAGAGAGAGAGAGAGAGAGAGAAAGAAAGAAAGAAAGAAAGAAAGAAAGAACTTGTCCATACAAAGACTTGTGCACAGGTGTACATAGCAGCTTCATTTGTAAGATACCAAAACTGGAAACAACCCAACTGTCCATCAGCGGGTGAATGGATAAACAAACTGTGGTAGATCCATACAATGAAATATTACCCAGCATGAAAAGGAATGAATATGCAACATGCATGAATCTCAGAATGATTATGCTGAGTGAAAGAAGTAAAATAAGAAAAAAGGGTACATACTTTTATATGATTTAATCTGCACAAAGTTCTAAAAAATGCCAAGTAACCTATAGTGACAGAAAGGTCAGTGGTTGTCTGAGATTGGAGGTGGCATACGAGGAGAGCAGGCAGGAGAGAGGGTTACAAAGGGGCACAGGGAAACTTTCAGGGACTGTGGGTACACTCATTCTCTTGATCATGGTGATGGTTTCATAGCTATATAGTGCATGTGTTAAGACATAGCAAGGTATACTCTATGTATAGTTTATTATGTCAATTATATCTCATTAAAGCTGGGTTTTTCTTTTAAAAAAATCCAAATTCTCACCATTTTTCCTTGCCTCTACTGTTCCACCTTGCTTCCAGAAGGCCACCACCTGGGTGGCTGGCCCAGCCCCGCTGGAATTTCTCCTGGACCAGAACAGTCCTTGCTCTCCATGGTAGACACTGTGGTTCCTGCTTTGCCAGGACCCCCAGGTGCTGTGCTGGTTGGCTGATAACCATTGCAGCTACCCCTCCTCCATAGACTTGTTCTCAGCTAACAGGAGCCACCTTGCCAGGGAGCTTACAGTCTCAGCCCAGGGACACCAGCAGCCAGTGACTGACTGATATAGGAGTGAAAAAAGCCTCACCCCCTTATTTTAAGTGCAGACAACTTTACAGTGTGATTTATAGTTCAGGGGCCCATCACCAGGGGTCAGGCCAAAGTTAGGCCTTATGTGCACCCACATCATGCTCAGCTCCTTCCCCTTCCCAGACCTAACTTCCCTCCCCTAGAAGTTTCCCTAAAGGGCTCTCCCTCCACAAGTCACAGATACCTGAATCCCTTCTCAGGTTCTGGAAACCCAACCTGAGATTAGAGCTGGTGCCAAGGGTGGTCCTAGAAAGAGGACCTAAGAATGGGATCTGGATGGGTCATTCACAGGCCTGGTGGCAGGTGAATTGGGACTCCAGAGCATGTGGTCATGGTACGAAGGCTAAGACTTCCTCCTGTGGTGACTGGGATGGGACACAGGTGGGGTGAGGGGCACAGGTATACACAGTATGTCTGGAGTTAGAGAGTTACAGGAGAAAGAGTAAGTATGGGGCCATCCAATTGGTAGCTGTTGTTAAACACTTGACACTTGGAAGAGAAAAAATGACAAACTTGGGACAATCTATCATCAATTTAAAGTAACTGTGGGAGGCAGAGAATGTCTTCAGTGGCGTTTAAAAAGACCCTCGTCTCCTGTGGCTGGATAGCAGACAAAGCTGAGACTAGACCCAGGACACAGTTACAGAAGTATCAGAACTTCAGAGAAAGTTGCCCTCTTGGCCTGAGCAATCTGCATATGCCAACTCAAGCCCTGAGAAGAAGACATGGGACCCTGAAATTTGGGACAGAGATATCTAAGTAGATATACTTGAATCCTGTGAATTCCAGCTCCCCTGAACCTCCCAGGCTGCTGAATAGGCCCATGCCCCTTTGCTTTAAGTCTGTATGGAAGACTTAAATGAGGCAAGTGCCTTAGGGGATGCTGGCCCTTGCCAGGATGTGCCCCCACCACCACTCCTGGCCCCCAGAGCATATTTCTCTGGGCAATGCCAGGCCTGCTAAGGAAGAGAGAGATTAAACAGTGAAGGAGTTGTAAGACCTAACCAATATGAAAGAGCAAAAGCCAAGCGAGTTTACATGAACATGGATGCTGAAGAAGGAGAGCAGAATATAAAGCTGGGTCAGGAACAGCTGACTGCTACGGGGCACCCTCCACACTGCAGGATCTAACACCCTGGCAAAGACTCTGGAGGGTGACTCTAATGTGCTACTGATAGGGCTCTTGGAAGTTGCTGCTACAGACTATGGGGAAAGGGGTCTAAAGGCTCAAATGGGACTATTCAAGTGACACTGAAGAACCATATGTCCCTTAAAGCCTACAATATTTACTATCTGGCCCTTATAGAAAAAGTCTGCTGACCTCTGATGTATGAAGATGGCCAATAATAACATAATGTTCCAATAACGGTATTACTTAATATATAGAGCCAACTGAGATGAAGAATGAACAAGCAGAAAGCTGAGATTAGATAGCCCAATGGAGATTCACAGTCCCTTGGCCAACTTGAGCCAGTTCTCAGGCCTAGAACTCATCAACTATAGAAAAGGATTGGTTTCCCCCCGCCCCCATAAAAAAGGGGACTTACAACACTATAGTAAGTAGATGTATACAGTAGTCACTCCCCAACTGGAACTATTTTCATTTACTCAAGAGAAAGAGGAATTACAATATAGAAATGGAATATTCAGTGCTCTTAAGGGATGTTAGACAGAGGATCTAAGATGGTATGGCTACTCTGAGACCCAGAGTCCCATCATACCTCCTTCATTATAGTAACAGGCATATGGGGGCCAGGTTAAAAAAAAATGGAGTCATGGCCCTGGATTGGTGGTCATTTCTCAGTCCCTGATTGTGGAATTGGAGTATCTCTATTTCACAGAACTTGACAATGATTTCTTGACCAGTACAAGTGGAAGCCTCTGCAGCTGCCCTATCCCTGGACCAAGATGGTAAACTAAAAAACAGTGTCACTCCTGGGGAAGTGTCAGAAATTAGTGTTATCCTCAAAGACTCAACAAACGCAAAGGAGATGGTCCCTCTGTCATATCTCCCATTTAAAACACTACTTAGACCTCCATCATGGCAGATAACAGTGAACTATTAATACTACAAACTTAACCAAGTAATAGCCTTATTTGCAGGTTCTGGGCTGGATTGGTATCTTTAATAAAAATAAAAATAAAAGATTTATTTTATTGTTTGAGAGAGGTGAAAGAGAGAGAAAGAAGGGGAAGGGCCCAGAATAGTCTCCATAGTTGCACATCACTAGTTGTGACATGATTTCACTCCACGCAGGTGGATGTGGGGCCACATGGGGTGAAAACCCAACTAGTGGCCTCCCACATGGAAGGTGAGCACCTCTGCCACCGAGCCATCCCAGCGTATACCAGTTGCACCAGTTCAGCATATGGGTTTGCATGGGCAGGGCCAGGACCCCGTGATTGTGAGACAAATGCTCAACTATTGAGCATCCCTGGATTGATATCTTAACTAGACCAAATTCACATGGTTTCAGGAAAATGGTATGCAGCTACTAATCCTGGCAAATGCTTTCTTTTCCAGACCAAGCAGAAGGGAGGACCCAAAGCAATCCATATTCACAGAGGAGAAAAGCAGTATTTATTCACAGTTTTCTGTTCATTTTCTCATAGGACTCTATTCATTCTTTTTAATTCTGTCATAATATATCCAAAGGGTCCCAGACCATCAACATATTCCACCAAACATCAGACTTGTCCACTATATCAATAACATCATGTAAATCAGACCTTTGAGTCAACAGTAACAAGTAAGATACAAGTGCCCGAGAGGGTAGGAAATAAACCCTACAAAATATGAAGCCTGCCACAGTCATTGTTTTTGGAGGTTCCATGGTCTTAGGGAGGCTGGGACATTCCTTCAAAACTAAAAGAGTAAGTAAAAAAGAAGCACAATGTTGTGGAGGCAACATGTGTCACAGATGGGAGATATGCTCAAACCCATTTGTCAGGTGATGCGGGACGATAAATGTTTTCAGTGAGGCCCAAAGGAAGAAAGTCCCCTAGAATAGATTCAGGCTGGGGTACATGCAGCACTTCCCCTTGAGCCATATGATACAGCAGACCTCATGGTGCCAGAGGTGTGTGTGTGGGGTGGGGCGGGGAAGACTTGTGGACTCTCTGGCAAGTCCTAACATGAGAGTCACAAGCAGACCCATGGGTTCTGGAGCAAAACCATGTCATCTGAAGCAAAGAACTATATACCATTCCAAAAACAGCTCCTAGCATGCTGGTTGGCCTTGGGAGAAACAAGAGTATTTGATCACGGGACATCAAATGGCCATGACACCAAACAACCCATCATAGTCTAGATACTGTCAGTCCCCCTAAGTCATAAGGCCAGCAACCAATCAACAGACAGAAGTGATATATCCAGGATCAGGTTCAAATGGGTCCAGAGGGTAGAAGTACTGGAACAAACAGATGGCCAATACTCCATATCACAAACTATGTATGCACCAATATCTCTCCCACCGTTCACACCTGTAGTCCTATGAGAGATTCTTCATGGCCAGGTGAAAGAGGAAGGAAAAGCCCAAGTGTGGTTCACAGATGTTGGTACAAGCAGAAGATGGATGCTGCTACACTACAGCTCCCCTCAAGGGACCCTAAAAGAGAGTCATGAGGGGAAATCCTCAAAGTGGGTAAAACATCAGGCAGAGCATCTGGTCAAACACTGTATGGAAAGAGAAGGAACCTGAGGCAAGAACACACAGAGACGGATTACTTACTGACAAAGTGGTGAACAACTTGGCTTTCTAGTCAGAAGTCTGCAAGGAAGAACACTGAAGTTCAGGGACAGTGAGTCTGAGGTAGAGGCATGTGCATAAACTTATGAGAGAGGACTCAAAGCGTGAAGACCTTTGTTATACATTAACACACACCAGGAAGCATCCACTGTGAAAGACTAGACAGAATGACTTAGCCAGGCAATGCTAGCTAGCTTCCTTGCTTGGTCACCCCTGGCTTGCATAATACGCTCACTAACAAAGTGAGCCAGGTGGCCGATTGGTTATGCATGAACCCAACAGCAGGGGCTTCTTCTTACCAAGGTTGATAGAGTTACTGCCCTGCTTGTTGGATTAGTAGATAGGCAGGCCAGAAACAGTTTTTATACTGTGGATGTCATTGGCCCTGCCCATCATAAGGCAGTGTGGCTTGCTAACATATAGCAGAAGCATGAAGAGATGTGTCTAGAATTCATGAGACCCCCTGGAGTGTCGCTTGGTACTCCCATGCCTGGTGTCATCCATAAAGAGCAAGTAAGTACACCGACCACACAATGAAGGCATTGCAACCAGGTGCTCAGACCCCTTACAGGTAGGTGGTGACTGGGTCACCACACCAGGCAACCACGCAGACCAGCAAAAGTGCTAGCCAAGGAAAGAAAAAAAAATCTAAAGCAAATAGTACAGGAGGAAGATCATGATACCAGCTTTGACCTTGAGACCCAGTACCGCAATAGTAGAGTTCATCCCACTTACTCTCTTGTAAATTTGCCCCGGATTGTGACCATAGAATTCTAGGGAAGCTGAGCCCAGGCTGAGTGAGCCGACTCAAGAGGACCTGAGTGGTGCAAGTGGTGGGCTGTGGTAGATGTTGTCAGTGACCCACACAGGTCCCCTTTACCTGGCCAGGCTACTCATTCCCCAGCTGCTGTGAGCACCGGTTACTACTAGCCCATAGCAGACCACTGCTTATCCAGAGAATTGCCCTTGCCTGGTAGGAGCTGCTGTGCCCAGAGGTGACACAACCCCAGATGTCAGTCCATACCCAATGCCTGGTTGGTGTGGGAGGATAAGAAGTTGTTACTCTTGCCTGAAGGGGAGGAACTTTGCAGAGTGTGCTTTATACTTCAGGATTCACCTCGTGGATCAGACCTAGCCAAAACCTGACCTTCAATTCTTTCTCCTTCTCTAGCCTACTTCACTCCCGCCATTAAAGGCATTTCCTAAGAGCACTCTCTCAATTAACTGTATGCACCCGAACTCCTGTCTCAGACTGTTTCTAGGAAATAGGAACAAGACTTTTCCTGAGCTGTGTCTCGTGTATTTCTAAAGTGTAATCACCATGTACCATGGTGCCTAGTGCAATAATAAATGCATGCATGCATGCATGCATGGGGGAAGGAAGGGATGAAAGAAGGGAGGAGGGAAGGAAGGAAGGAGGGAAAGAAGGAAGCAAGGAAGGAAGGAAGAAACTGCAGCAACTCAGAAGTCAAAGGCTTGGCCAAGGTCACACACATCATAAGCAGCAGCCTTGAACTTGCATCTTTTAAGGCCAAACCCTGGCACAGCAATCTCTGAATAAATGAATAAAAAAACAGAAGGAATTCATGCTTAAACAAAGACTGTCCTCTAGAAAAAAAAACACTCCAGACTCTATGACTGGGCAACTAATACCAATGACTGCAAGTCTTGAAAGCTTTAAAAGGGAGACAGAAACTGATATTTCTGAACCTATGCCATGCATTTTACATGCATTAGTTATTTTACTGTAATAATAATTCTTTTAGATAGATTTTATTAACATCCTATTGTACAGATGTTCAAGGGTTTGTCAGTAAAGCAAGGATCTCAAACTCAGGTGCCTGCAAGGACCAGGTAGGTAGGAAATGAACAAAAGGGCAGTTGAGAGTGGTGGCAACTGCGACAAAGGAGAATGCGTGTCCCATTCAAATGAGGGAACTCTGCTCAACTCCAGACAAATGATGTGCAGATTGCTTCTGCCAATTGCTCAAAAGGAGCTGGAAATCACAACTATTAGGTGAAGTCTCCTAAATGGTAACTGCCAACAACTAATTCAACAAATTACAAAACCCTGTGAGGGCCAAACGAAATACACTTCCAGGCCGTATCTGTGGGCCATCAGACTTCCACCTCAGCAGTCAAGGATTCAAGCATCAGGAGAGGTGAGAAGAAAAGAGCCCTTAAGAGCCCTTACGCTACATCCTGGGGCTCCAAAGGCTTGTTGTTCAAAGGCTTGGTTGTTGTGATCACCAGGTGTGTACAGGGAGGCTTTCTCCTTCTCTGTCTGAGGCCGGATCCCCACATATCCTGTACTGTTCGTACCCACAAGCCTGGAGACATCCTGAGGCTTTGAAAGAGCTTCTAGGACCCAGTTCTACTTTCTCTGGTGGTGGGGGGTACGGAGCACTACAGGGCAAAGAAAGAAAGGTTCCTAGCCTCTGATGGTGCCATCGTCCTGGTGACTTTCACACTTCTGCAGGCTCTGATCTCTTTTGTGCCTTAGCTTGGCAAGGTGGGTGTCACCACCATGCTCACAGGTGCAGAAGCCATGGCTCAGAAAAACTCAATGGCTTGCCCAAGGGAACACATTGGTGTTGCTAGGGCCAGACTTGGGTTTCCCGGGATTTCCTCTAGGGCTCTTTTCCCAAAGCCACACCATCCAAGACAACAGCAGCGCCCGGACAGAGCCGCGACAGCCACACGCAGCCCTCCAGCCCAGGGATGTGCAGCCACCTTGTACACCACATGTCCTGGGAGCCACTGAGGGCTCTGCTGGCCCTGATGCCCTCACCTGGGGTTCTTTAGGAGGCTCCCCACCAAATATAGCATTGGATGTTCCAGCTTCCACTGTGGCTCTGCTATTTGTCCCCCGTCCCCAGCCTGTGCTGAGCGGTTCATTTGCCTACTGAAACCTTGGGCACTGAAATGGCCAAGGAGGATTTTGTAACCACTGACTGCTGCTGTTGCTAAGAAACAAGTCCTTTAAATTCAATTTACCCAAAAAGATAGAATGAATGAGCAAGTGAGTGAGAGCAAGGAAGAGATGCTTGAACATCTGGTTATCTTCCCTGGCTGTCTCCAGTGACTATGAAAATGAGATAAGTATTTTCTGAGACAAATGTGGCCCCCTTCAAACCATTTTCTAACTTTCCTCTAAGCTAATATTTTATATCAGCTGTGGGATTGAAGGGCATTGGAGAGGAGGGAGTGCTCGTGCCAGAAACTTAGTGGGTTTGAAAGACTACGCATCACCTTTCCTCCTCCAAAAATGACTCAGATGCCCCTAGACAGTGAACTCCCCAGTTCTTGAGCCCAGTGCCTACCCCCGCTTTCACATCCAGAATAATTATTCTGCATATTTGTATATCCTCCCCAGCTTCCTCAGGATTTTCACACATGCTACATGCACTCTTATGGAGTAAATATTCATTTCTGCATCTCACAGATGAGGAGGCAGAAATGCACCTGTACCAGAAGTGAAGGGGGCGTGAGTCCTAATCCAGGCTCTGCCGAGAATGGGCTCAGCCACTCACTTCCCACTTTGGGCCTCAGGAATGGTTCGGGGAGGGGGAAGTAGGTGGGTGTAACTTCTGCGGGTTCCTCAAATTTTACACACTGGCACCGAAGATAGCATAAGAAACCTTCTTCCCTCAACAGGCAGACAGAGCCTGGGGAGAAGGGCCCAAAGGCAGGTTTTGCAGGGCCAAGTCCTTGATGTGCAGCAGGGGCCCAGAGCACAGTCTGGAGTTAAGCCAGAGCAATATTCAAAACAGCCAACAACAAGGTATGGCACACGCATCACCCAGCAGAGCAGACGCTCACCATAAACCACCCTAAGGCCAGCCCAGTGCATCCCAGGGGCAATCAGCTATGGACAGAGGATTTGCTCTCCCCAAGAAATGGGAAGGAATGGGGTGTTGAGAGAGAGAGATGCTGGGATAGCTCAGCAAGTTGAGTGCTAGCCTCTGAACCACAAGGTCCAGGGATCGAGTCCCAGCTCAGGCCCATGCAAACCCATATGCTGAACTGCAGCACAACTGCTAATGACCAGGGTGGTGGTGAAGGTTCTCACCTCCTGTGTGGGAGGTCCCCAGTTTGGTTCCTGCCCCATGTGGCCCCCACATGTGTGGAATGAAACCATGTCACACTAATGATGTTTAACTATGGAGACTGCTCTGGACCCTTTCCCCTTCTCTATCTCTATCTCTCAAACAACAAAATAAATCAGAAAGAAAGAAAGAAAGGAAAGAAGGAAGAAAGAAAGAAAGAAAGAAAGAAAGAACCTTAAATTTTAAGTTGTTTGTGTTTTTATAATACAAATCACTCCATTTACACAACATTTCAGTAAAGCCTTCTACACACACAATCCCCTGAGGGAATAGGGTGTGTGTATGTATCTGTGTGCATACCTGTGTATGAGTCTCTATGTCTGTGACTATGTGTGTCTCTATGTATGTGTGTATGTGTGTCTGTGCATGTTATAGCAGCAGTGGGGAATAACAGGAGAAAGGGATGAATTCTACATCTGACACTGAATTTACTCTAGTGATCCCTAAGGCATCACTAGACTAAACTAATTCAGCAGAAGCTCAGAGCCAGCGATGACTGTGAGCAAACCAGGACTTTTTAGAATTCTGGGGGTCACATTTGCTTTTGACAAATTCATTTAAGGTTCAAGGACACTGGAATCCCAGGAAATCTTATTCAGACCTTAATAGTCAGGGTAATCTGGGTAACATCTGAGTTACAGTGCAGAATTGCAGCCATCCTTTTTATCCCCAGCATCCACCCATGTGCCTATATGTGGCTGAAAGTTACCCCGGGCCAGGAGGGCCCAAATCTGGAGCCATCCTTGATGTGTGCTCTCACTGCTTATGGCCAATCCCATCAGGTGCTTTCACGGTATCCACTGCCCATTTCTTCCCAGCTAACAAAGCCCTGACTTGGTTTGAGAGATAATGTGCCCAGTCCTAGAAAATGGACTACAATTGGTCTAAGTCAGGGGTGTCAAACTCAACTAAAACACGGGCCATTTGGTGCAACAGGCAAGATTCACACGGGCCACATCACATTTACAAACGTCGCCGGAACTGAGTCAGCGTGTTTATACACACCCACAGGCCCCCAGGAAAGGCACTGGGCCACGTGTATACTCGTCTCCAGTAGTTAAAGGGTTAACGAGGGAATTGTGTGTATGGTATTGCCTCGATCTCCCCTAAGCGCTATTTTCTTTTTTTTTCTTTTTTTTTTTAAGATTTATTTTATTGATTTTTGACAGAAACAGAGACAGAGAGAGAGACAGAGAGAAGTGGGAAAGCCCAGAGCAGTCTCCATAGTTGACAGCATTAGTTTTCCATATAGTTTCACTCCACAGGTAGGTGTGGGGCTGTGCAGGGCAGGAACTGGGCCGGATCCTCCCACGTAGGCCCCGGCAAGAACTGAACTAGGTACACACCTCAGTTCAGCATGTGGGTCTGCATGGGCCAGGGCCGGGATTCGATCCTTGGTCCCCGGGGCTTCAGAGAGAGTGCTTAACCCGCTGAGCCATCCCAGCTTTCCCAAGCTATTTTCTTCATAACAAGTTTTTCTATTTTCATTTTATTTTAGAGCATCGTGGGCCATAAAAAATTACCTCAGGGGCCGCATGCGGCCTGTGGGCCGCCCATTTGACACCCCTGGTCTAAGTCAATGTGACAAACCCAATTCCTCACATTCCCTCCATCCCTTGCAGCTAGGGATGTCTGTGTGACTCAGGCCTGGCCAACAAGGCCCAAGAAGAAGTCTGCTGGGGATAATTCTGAGCATTTTGTTGGCTCTTGATATAAGAAACTGACAGAGCACTGCCTTCCTTTTCTTCCTGCCTGGGATGTAGATGTGGTGTCTGGAGCTGTAGTAGCTATTTCATGACCACAATGAGAAAGCCAAAGGGGCATGACAAATATAGACGCTGATAGTACTCTGCAGCTGAACCCCTGCCTGCAACCACCTATCCTCAGATGTATGATTACACGACAAAACGAACCCTGCATATGTAAGTCAACATTAGTCAAGGGTTCTGCGTCTTACATCAGAACAAGTCCTAAGTGATCCACTCCCCTTGCCTCATATCTAAATGGTCACCAAGTTCTGTCCACTCCACCTTTTAACATGTGTCCCTTCAAGCACCTGCCCTCCTTCTCTGCTCAGCCCCAGTCCTCTACACAGACACCAAGGAGTCTTTCTAAAATACAAATCAGCATAAAGCCCAGCTGCCATTGTTTTATGGAAAATTCAATTCCACATTCTCCACGACATGAGCCCACCTGCCTTAGAGCCTTGTCTCTTTTTATTCCCTCCCCCTGCACACACTCCCCCGAACACATGTACCAGGTATATCAAACCACTCCTAACCCAGGCACACACGTCTCTCTCAGGCCTCCACACCTTGGCATGTGTTGGTCACTCTGTCTAAAGCTCCTCCCCTACTTTTGCTCTTGGGAGACTCAAGGGAGTCTTTATAGAGTAGGGGGCATTTGGGCTGGACCTTAAAAGATGAGTAGGGGTTTTCTGATGTGACGGTCTCTCTCCCCTGTATTTCAACAGCAAATCTGAATCATTATCAAAGTTTTGTGAGTATCTATGTATACACGTCTCTCCCTTTTTGGATGTGAGTTCCTCCCGGGGGTGCGGGGAGTCCTACTTCTTCCTCAGCACACAGTATCTGCTCAGCCCAGAAGTGCTGGCCTGTCTGTCCCACTAGGATGACTCCAGATTTTGACCCTCCTGGCTCACGGTAACTTTCAGCCACATACAGACACATGGGTGCCTGCTGGGAGTAGAGAGGATGACCGTAACCTTGCACTGTAACTCAGATGTTACCCTGGATTACTCTGACTGTTAAGGTCTGGATAAGAGTTCCTGGGACTCTAGTTTCCTTGAACCTAATAAATGTATTCAACCAGAATACTGTGGGAAAGGTGGAAGAGAGGCTGACAATAAAACACGATGAGGGAGAGGCCACGTGCAAGATGGTGTTGATGAAGGCAACATGCAAGACAGAAAGTAGCGGAAGATTGAACTATAGAAGTTGAGGGGACAGCTAGCGTTTTCTAGTTCGTTATCTCTTATTTCCTGAGTGATACTTGTATATGCTCTGATTATATGTAAGCCCTATGTGCAATGAATGGATCAATCACACATGAAGTTACACACAGCCACATATACTCACACATACCTACTAAAAATAATGATGATGACGATGATGATGATGATGATGATGATGATAATGATAATGATACAAATATATCAGTTTTGGTTTCCAAGGTGAGAATCATAATTTTTTTCACAGTGATACAAGTTTCAAACATAAGCCAGCATTGGGTTTTCATTATTCATTCAGCCAACCAAGTACCACCTACATGCCAGGATTACGTACAGTCCTTCAGACCTCAAGAATAAAAGCAGGACGTGGGTCCTGCCACGTGCTGAACTGGGGAGTTCCCACAGTTCGGTTCTCTAACTGTCTCTGTCTCTGTCTCTCTCTCTATCTGTCAAAAAGTAAAATAGAAATAAATATGTACTGAAGACAAAAAGATAATTTCTCTCTATAAATGTGAAAAGATAATAATAAAAAAAAAAAAAAAATTTAAGAATAAAAGCAGGGGATGCCGGGATGGCTCAGCAGGTTGAGCACTTGCCCTGCAGCAGCAGGGTCCAAGGATCGAGTCCTGGTCTGGGACCATGTGGACCCATATGCTGAACTAGGGCATGCTTCCCAAGTGGGAGGCCCCCAGTTCGGTTTCTGCCCTGTGTGGCCCCACACCCACCTTTGGAATGAAACTATGTCAAAAATAATGATGTATGGCTGTAGAGACTGTTCTGGGCCCTCCTCCTCCTCCTCC